>JAHZMV010005930.1:0-97547 GCA_027743765.1 Coecobrya sp. COE2
ATTTTTTTCCATGTAGCTTTTTGTATGACGTGACGAGTTGTAGAAATATGTTCAGCTAGCATAGCGCCAGCACAATGAAAAACGAGAGAGAGAAGTGATGCTGCTTATCTTTATGAAAGCGGTATGCGCGTTTTTCTACACGCCTCACGGGCTACAAAAATTGTGAAGGCGGTTTGGAGACAAGTTTTGTGTGAGAGCTGACGACTTTAATTTTTCTGGTGGAATGTGGATTTAGAAAAAAGCTGCTGTTGTCGTTTGGAATTTAATTGTTGAGATTGTTAAGGATTACTTTTGGCATAATATTTGGCTTTTGGGTTGGAAAGGTTTTTTTAAAATGTCATTTTGTTAATTGTTTTTTGTAAAAGATTTTTTTATAGTTGGAATTGTGTAAAAGACATAATTAATTGTTTTTTTGTTTATTGTGGTGATTGCAGGTACTTCATCATAATTTTCCGGTGCTAATTCTCATCATGCTCCCATTAGTGAAGGTATGTGTATGGTTAATTAAGATTGATTAAAGGAATTTAGAAAATAAGGAAACATTCATTAAAATATTATCATGGTGTAGTTAAATGATTAAGGAGCATGATTGGATAATGTTGATAAGGTGAATGGGAGTGAAGTACAAAGCTTTGTTTGGTGTCTTTTGTTTTTGCAGAAGAACAAGCTGGTGTCGGTGTGTTCCGTCGAACATGCCCAAGCCAGTGGGGACAGTTTGCACTACTGCAACACCAACGTTAACTCCAGGACCATGGGCATGGCGGTTTCAGTTAGGACGCCAATCAATCAGATCAACCTTCTAATGATGGAAATGTTTCCAGATTCCAAAGCGAAGGAAATGGATGCAACTGTACAGTGCGATAGATTAAATTTGATGACGTTATGCTGCGGAGCAGACGCCAAGGCTGATGACATTCCCTATAACTTTGAAAAGGAATATCAGGCAGTGGAACAAATTACACTATCTGGACACGTAGGATCAATTCGCTTAGCATTCGATTTGGTAAAGTACTTCAAGAAATGTAGAGAATTCATCTTTATCGTTAACGACCAAAATGTAGGATTTCCCTATGGTCGCGGAGATACATTCACGGGTATGCGTCAATACGTTGACGTCCAATCTGTGAAAATTATTCACGACTTTACCATTGTTGAAAAGACCACTCTTGACATCCAGTCGTCAACGTGGAGGCTAGACGAATTTCTTGAGGGGTGTAAGGAGTGTTTCCCGAACCTGAAAAAGTTCGAAGTTAGTATTCACGGTACCGGGGCTAACTTTGACAAGATAAATAGATTCATTCTAGGACATCCCCACCTTAAAAACCACTACAGTGTCGAGATTAATAACGAGAAGGTGAGGACAAAGCGGAAACCACGCGCTTTGTCTAATAGTTCCGTTCATCAGGCGTTGCTCCCTCCTCCTGCCGCCGCTACCCTTTCTGGAATCCAAGAGATCTCTGCTGATCGAAATGTTCTTGAATACATTTCAGCTGCACAGGAACAGCGACCTCAAGATCTGTCGTTGACGTTTCCTGATGTCAACATAAAGAATGAGCCGGTAAGATTAATACTACCCACTTCCACGTTTCCAATATAGTGGTCATCAATCATGTTATTGTCTATTGTCAATTCTAGCAGTCGGACGAGGACGGAGAAAACGAGGTAGAAAGGAATGGAAGGAACGTTGGGTCACTTTCTTCTGGGAACAGTGGAGTAAATCATTATTCACACTTATCATCCCAAGATAACGTTCAACAGTATTCTTTACCTGTCGCACCTTCTTCCTCATGCTATCGTTCGATTACGTGTAAGTGTTTATGACGAAACGATTTACATACACATCAAAATGCAATATTGCATTTTAAAGCTCAGAAGACTAATTTGGTATTGGTAATTTAACAGATCCACGGATTATTGAAGAGGACGACGAGGATTCTAGATTTCGAACGGGACGAAATCCATCCCCGCCACCAAGTTCTGAGCCGATTCCATTTGTGCAGTCCTGTAACGGTCCTCAAGGAGCCCCTGGTGCACCCCCGCCTCCAATAATAAGCAAAAACCATCCAGATAAGAAGAAATTGGATGATGATAGTCGTCTGAATGGACGAAAAGTCTGGCGAAGGGATCCCAGGCCAAGGCGTCAGAGTTCTAGTCCACCTCGAGCCCCCTGTAGCCGTTACAGATCAGGACCTCGTTCCCGAACCGCAGTCAAGCGGCCAAGATCAAAGTCTAGCTCCCCAAGTCCACGAAGACGCAGGTCTAGATATCGTTCACCCGAATCCTGTCGACTGGCACCTCGCGAAGAACATTCCAGGAGGAGGAGCCGCCATTCAGACTCACGACGAAGGTCCATGAGTCGCAGGAGGAGTCGTAGTTATTCACCTCCCTATGGTGGTTACAGAGGGGGTCGTTGGACAAGAGGATATTCTAGGGGATACAATGGATATAATCCTCCATTGAGGCGTAGTCGAGACCGGGAAGTTCGTGGCTTCCGTCCTCGAGGAGGGCGTGCAAGTGGTTTCAATAACACTGTGAGAGGTAGAGGTGAAGGTCAATAATAATAACTTTACCACCAGTTATAATAATTACTTTTCTGACCCACGTCAGCCAAAGGAGGGAGAAAATTGGGAGGCTGGTCAATGAGGTATAACGTTTATGCCCAAAAGGCACAATGTCTTGCTTTTACTAGCAAAGTTCAGCTACTTCCTAGTCATTGTCAATGCACTACTTTGAGATTATGTCTTCGGCTCCAATCACTTGCTGTAAAATTAGTTTTGTCGATTGTAAATTGTAGTAGAGAATTTTAGCCGAACTATTATATAAACTTATTTATATTTATTTGTCATAACAAATAATTCACAACTTGTTCTTTACAGCACAAGTTCTGTAAACAATTTGTTCTTTAGAGTTTCGCCATTTATAATTATTACTTAAACAATTAGCTATTTCTAATAGTGAGTTACTACACTAGAGTTTAGAATAAATCAAAATAGTTAATAGTTAGTAACTTTTTATATAACTATAAATGATAAGTATGTAAGTTGTGTGAGTAGAAATTGTTGTTGCAAGTTACATTATTGCTGGTAGTTTTATTCATTATTCTGTGCATTAATCTATACAATGCACTGTATACTTATTTATTCGTTTTAGTTGTACACGTTTAAACAATCACTCCTACCGAGTTTATCTGAACCCTATGTGTGTAAATTATTCAAAATATATCTAATTTTTTATACATATGCAGATCACTTTTAAATAAACTAAACTAGAGAAATGTTAATCTTATTACTCTTGTTCTAGTTGCAGTGATATTATTTATTATTCAATTTTGTAATATATGTTTGAACAATTGCTCGTTACTTGCCTTGTGATATGCGATATGACAATTGGTATGAATGACTGCATATAAATACTTAAGGTACGGAATGAATCTGCCTTTGTTTAGAGGAATTATTTTGAGAAATGAGGTAGGAAACACTAAAACCAAATCATGCTTCAATTTATTTCATTTTCTTCTGCGTCATCATCCATGATATGATACAATTATGACATTTTTCTGTGAATCATTAATAATATAATATATTAGTTCAATTAGCACAATTAATTACGTACGCATAGAGTTTAACATAATCATTGTCAGCAAAGCAATTTATTTTTTAAACTACTCGTTAAAGTTTTTGGACAGAAAATCATCAACGCAAAAAAAAATTAATCCTGAAAGAATACCATTTATTATTTTATATTCCTGAATTCAAAAATTTCATCAACTTTGATTATTATCAACTTAAGGTTCAGCAAAGAGTGTATTAATATGTTGTAAAATATTTTAATCGGGTGCGTTCATTTTTCTTTAATAATAACACAAGCTATTATCAAGGAAACAATCTATCATATTTATTTAATATATTCAGGAAACTTGTTATAACGGAGCAATTTCATCATAAACGTCATTACATCTAAAATAACATTCCTTCCAACAAACTCAACATTTTATTGTATTTTCCAAATTTTAATACTTTTTTTGATAGTTTACATTTTAGACCTGATTAGTACAGTAATACACACGGACAGTGATAACAAATAGCCAAGTAACAATTCATTGTTTGCTTTCAAACAAGCCATAATAACAAATTGCTAAATATAACATACGTCTAAGCTTGGGTACGGAAACGCTGATTGTGTGCTGCTTTCTACAAGTGTTATTTACAGGCACATTAAATACTAATTGTAAATGATACAAGGATTTTAACTGGCTGCTACAAAAACATTCACAGCAGCAAAACTCAATTTAGAGAGCTAACTATATTGTCACTAGTCACTACCAGCCGATATATATATAGCCTACCTATTTAATTGTTCCAAACATAGTTAGCATTCATGTTAGGTGCTTTAAACAAATTTCAAAAAATAACACTCCATGCAAGCCTTCCAGATAAATTTCATTCATAACACCATTCTTGAATACAGGACAATAGACCAAAAGAAAGCTATTTAATATTCATCAGGATTACTAAATTTCCATGTACTCAGGTGCATTAAATTAAGTGTGCATATTATGCTATAATTTCCAGGAAGAACATACCATTTTTTCAATCATTCCCAAATCACAACAATTTCTCTCGTTTTATAAGCCGCCCAACCCATTTCTGCAACCTTGTCGACGAATAAAAATTAAAATCTTCAATAGTTTTTCATCTTTTATAGCAGTAGTAAAATAAAATTGTTATCATTCTTTTATCACATCCACACTTTTTGTTTGGACGAAGATCATATCAATAATATTTATTTTTATTGACTTTTCTTAAAAATAAAATAATCCGCACAAAAATCAATAATTATTTGCTTAAGTTTTTATCAAGCATTCAGTTCATTCATCATTATATCATATTACTATTCTCATCAAAACCCACTCAATAATTACTATACATATTTATATCTTTGGCTAAATGTTTTATTCATTTCTGTACAATATTTCATTATTATTATTATTATGCTAGCTGTAATTATTAAATAAATTCAACCTATCCGCTAACATTACTATAACTACCGTAATTAGAATGAATATATTTTTAACTACAGCATTTTCTTACAATAGCTCTATAAGTTAATAAGAAAAATCCTTAAAACGACTACAAATATCTCTTCCCATTTTTCATGAATTCTTCAACGAGAGGAAATGCTACATACATTTTTTTGACTTTTAAACTAGCTCTACTGACAAAGCTAGCCAGAGAAATATTACTTGTGTAATAATTATCTAGATTTAAATAGGATTCTGCTGCTGTTATATGAAATCTTGTAAAATACATAGGGTATGAACGGTTGCGCAACGGAATGGTAGAAAGCATTTGGGATAGGTAATAAATGTGCAATCAATCAACAAACATTTTAATTTGTTACCCTTCTTATCACTGTGTTCTATGCATTTTATTTTTTCTCTCACGGTAAAGTGAAAGCTGTGGTATGTTTTCAAAGAGTGATTTTTTTTATAAAAATGTCTACCTTTCATTTCAAAGGTTTTCGCTTGACTTTCACCGCACCAAGTCAGTTTTTCGTGACCACTGACGTTTTCACTAAAAACTTTTACTTTTGACTCTTCCCAAAGAAAAAAAAATCATGGTGGGCAGGGAAAATTTTTCTTTTCGTGTAATTTACCTTACAAATCCTTCTTCTTGTACTTTCTCTTAAGGAAGGTTAGCAGCAGCAGCACACACAGTGTTTTCCCTCGACATAAAATAAAATCTTAACGTTTAAAATAATCTTTTTTTTTCTTGATGTTGATGTGTGCGTGGGCAGTCACTCCTTTTTACAAGCTCTACTATTTTACTATATGTATATATTTTTATATATTCAGTGTAAATATAAAACAATAATAATTGACATAAATACTATTACATGTATGAATTTTACACAAGTATTTAGAGATTCCGTTGTTAGATTATTAATAACATGTTACATACGTAGAGATATTCAGCTTTTTTAGAATATATGCATATCTTTTTTTAGAGGAATATACTAAAAACAACCAGTTTTGGGTTTCTTCTAAAAGCTATATATACGCTGGACACATGAAATAGATTAGACTAAACTCTTTTACTCTTTATAAGTCTACAGCTTTTACATTTTAGTTTATATTTTTTACAAAGTATAATTTTTCTTAACTAATAATATTACTTTTTTTTGTATACCATCACGTTTACACAATAGTATCAGAATTCATACAGGTATTTAATATGTTATACGTTAAAAATAAAATAGGTTGCTGAAACTTGCGTCTGTAGTACAGTTTATCTAGAGAAATACTGAATTCACAAACTAAAAAAAAAAGATTTTCCCTTTTGGGTAAGGAATAAAAAGTATGTTTTTTTTCTTGACGATTGCAATAAAAAAATAAGAGAGTGGCAGAGAAAAGAACAACCCGAAAAAATAATACAGTTTATACGTAAATTTCGGAAGAAGATGAATGATAAAATGATCGTTATATTTTGTTACGCAATACGACCACGGATTTTTCAAGACAGGCTTTTTTTTCGTTATTAGTCATTCCTGTACATAGTATCGTGTGTGCTATCAAATACTATTATTACAACACTAAAATGTACATTTTTATGTTGGATACAACAAAGATAGTAAATAAAAAGTTTGGAAAATGTTAACAAAATAAGACGAAGAAAAAATGCTACTATTTCATTTTCTGAGTAGTCGTTATTTTCGTTTGGTATTTAGAATCAAACGTGATTTTAAAGAGAGGAATATAGGAGCATTTTATATTCTAAACGAGATAAGTAATCAGTTAAGATGAATAAATCAACTGAATAGTTTATTTCTCATCAGTACTGCAAATGTGAATACTTTGATTTATTTGAAAGTTTTGAAATAAAAAGAGTAAAATCTGCAGTTCTAATTTAGTAGTACTGTTAGTAATGTACTGCTTATAAGTAAGGTATGCGGGGTAAAAGGAAGAGATTTTACGAATTGGATACATACGTTTTGTTTAAAAATTTTTGTATTTGATTTTTTTTTCTTGGTTATTAGTATGACTGAGATGGTTGACTCAGGGTGAGCGTACTTCGTTTTCCCCTGAGACCCATGAAACCCTCAGCAGGAGCTCGTTTATACGGGGAGATGAATCCTGCAGAAGGTCCGGACGCACCAAATAGAGAATAGTCATCGAAGGAATCCATCATGCCACTGCCTCCTCCCGTTGACGATGAGGAAGATAACAAGGATGATGGTCCTTTCATTCTGAGGGATCCTCCAGTCAAGTCTACCACAGGGGATTGGCCACCGACAACGCCGAGGAGAGCAGGATCATGTGACTTTTTACCCCGCATTCCTAAAAACCCGGAAGGTCCTTTTTTCCCTCTCATTCCGTAAAATGTGGAGGAGGGCACTTTCTTCCCTCTCATTCCAAAGAAGCCAGGGGCTGGAGCTCGTTTCCAGACTGGCTCTGAGTCACGAAGCATCTAGTTTGGAACAAGATGAAAGGAAACAAGAAAATTAGCTTGTCATCTTGTATGTGTAGCATCTCACGATGATGTATTTACAGCACGTCTCATTGCACCCCAAACCAGAAAAAACCCTTTCGGTAATAAATCCATGTGTTTCAACTACAAAGTATGAAATGCATAATGCCCCAAAGAAAAAAGTAACTACGATGCAGAACGTTGACGTTTTCCTACTTCTATTGTTAATCGAGGCTCGACTTTCTCTCGAGATTACCCCTAGTCGTACTTCTTATTTTAGAATTTTTGTCATGAGTGTTCAGTTCAGTGGTTTGTTGGGCTAACTATTCTAACTTCCAAAAAGCAACAATTTCAGCAGAAATGGGTATAATTCTTGTTAGAAGAAAGCAAACTAATTTTGACCTTAATCAACTTGCATCTCTCTTTCTAACCCTAGAGAGGTTTCATCTCTCTTATCAAATTTAAGATAAGTTTGGGTTCATGTTACAAATCGATTCTTTCTTTTGTAGAAAATTAGAAGAATAAACGTAATTACATATCGTATGTGTGTGTGAATTCCGATTGCACAAACGGCAAAGTGAAAGGCCCTCTTCCATTTTCTTTTCAGATTGTATCACAATGCCCTACCGACCAAATTGCAAGTTGTTGTACTTGCCATGCATCTTGTAGTAAAAAAGCAATAATAATAATGGTGCTTGAACCTCGGCAGCACAAACAATGATGATGCATGATGTCACTTGGACTAATATGCAATTTCAAGGGGAAAAACGAAAGAATACAAAAGTACCAAGAACAAGTCAGTTATATCAGGTCAGCAGGGCCAGCTAGAGAAAAAGTCAAGTTGTTTTTGCGAACCAAGTTACACAAGTTTATAGGAGGGTCTGCTGAGCAAGAGTGGAAAACCATAGGTTTTCTCTGTCGCACACATACAGACAAGTATTCTCTCTACATGACTACTAGAAAGCCTCCAGGGGACAATACATGTAAACCGGGAGAATCTAGACTCATTGTGACACCAACACACACATACACAGAAGCAAACAGTCAGACAAAAAGATACTAGGATTTTTTTTTCTAGGAAAAGGTCTTCTTCTCCTTTTTCCTCTTTGACATTGTTTTCTCAACATGATATTATTATTTTTACAGGATGTATACATATTGTGCACAAGATATTCCATAATTGCCCACTCCCCCTCTCTTTCCCTTATGCAGTTTTCTCTCTTTGCCATCCAAAAGATTTACAACACTTGCAAAAATATTCCGAAGGGAATGACATTTAAACTTTTCTCGTAAAAAATGGAGAAAGAAAAACACGAGAAACAAAGTTTTTTCTGTAGAAATTATTATCGTTACAAAGTCAACGTCATCGGAATGTCACTTTTATTACTATTATCGCACACAATAATTTCTTCTCCTGGGGTAAAAACGTCACGTTCAGATAACTCCAGTCATCATGCTCATATTTAAAATTTATACGTAAGAAATCATTCCCCGTAAAATCACTACGATACTTTCTTTTTGAGGATTACTACAGAGATTTTTTTATATATTACTTCATCCTACTTACCTCATAATAGTTTCTAAAATATCTGTCATTCAATGAAGGTTGCTGTTGTTGCTGTAAATATAATGCTGCTGGATCATGACTATTGCTGCTGCTGATACTGCCGCCGCCACCACTACTTGTCATCAAGTTCACGTTATCTTGCTGCTGGGGCCCAGCCTCATTTTCCAAACAGATTACAACACAAGAGGAGCATATCGTTGAAATGAGAATTGTGAAACCTAGGACAAAATCCGAAGTCCAGATTGAACCTCTCATTTTGACGATCGGGATGATGATGGTGATGGCACCCTTCCCCAGAAAATGTTTCTATTTTCTCCAAATCAAAAGGGCAGGAAGGTTGAGAGAAAAAAAAACGGGCGATCTTGATGATGAATGTCTTATCCCCTTTTCTTCTCTGTGGAGTACCTAGAAAATTATAAAAAAAAATCGGTAAAACGTAAGCATACACGGACTCATAGATCATCATCCAATGTCATCCAGCAAGCAAGTTGAGTTGAGGTATTCAAGGTTGTAAAAATATAATATTGTGCATATAATATACGCTAGTATAATGGCGTGCATTTGACAGTTAGGAAAGACAGGACTAAAAGTTACGTACAGTAATAAAATAGCAGGGGACCGTTTTAAATTTTCAATTGGATCGTTTCATATCGTTCCTTAAAAGGGAAAGGAGAGTTGAAGAAGATTTGTGGATTATTTAGTTTACACGTGCCATCCGCCACCGTATTCTACTTGTTCGTTGAATGTTGCTATCTTGTCCTATTACACATTATGTTACCTACATAAAAAACTACTCGTAAGGGAGACAGGGGCATGTTTTCTAATAAAAATAGTTTTGACGTGTCAAATAAATACATATTATACTGCTTTCTGTTTCACCCACGTTCTTTTTTTTACTGTTTTACGACAATAAAAAATCAGAACAAGAAAACTGCACTAAAAATCAAGAAATGAGAGTTGAGCAGTATTGCCTTGTCGTGTTACCTGCAATACTAGTCACGAGAGAGTGTTTGGTGGTGACATGTAAGTTATAGTAAAAAAATATACAAAAGCTTTACATTCATAAAGCAAGCATACTTACAAGTATAAAAAATTGGTTTACAAGGGATATAAAATATTTTAGTTTTTGAAAAGCGAAATTGCGTGTGTAAATAATTTTGATAGGAAGAAAAATCATTTACGTTTGTTTTAATAACTTGGTCGGAAGAAAGAAATAAAGAAATGTTCAAGTGTAAATGCTGTACTGCTAGTTGCATTTTCTGCATTCCATTAACAAACAAAACACTCCGAAAAATTGGAAAGGGGCAATATGCAACAGTCAACATTTTTTAAGCCTTATTGTAGTAGTAATTGTTTCCTTTGAAGTTGGACGTCTTACTTTATACCTGTTCCGAGCATTATAAAAATTCTGAGTAAAAAACTACAAAGGTCAGTTAGTTATGTAAGCACATTGTTGTATACCTAAACTTGTCGGAAGTTGGTGAAAGTCGCCATAGTTTATGTCCAGTTGAAACCATAAAAACATTCTTTCACATTCTTTAAAAGACTCGGTTGCATTTTAGAATTTAAGGTGAGGATGACGACTATATATTATTGCAGAGTAAACAACTTATCCAAAAAAAAAACATGACTGGACATAGGCATACCTCATAAAATAAACAAAAGTGAAAACGATATACTGCGCAGAAGGTGTCCACACAAAAGTAGCTAAATATTTTTTCCCATTACATTTATCAATATAAGTACTTGTTATGATGTAACCGCTTGCAATTACGTAATGTTCTGTTAATGATGAAATATGCCGATAAAGGGCACATCATCGTTGACATTATGGGTTCGAATGGTGCAATTTAAAAAAAATAACCACTCGCAGTTTCAGATTAACAGACAAAGTTTGTGATTCAGTTAGAAAGGTGTTGTCACTCGTTTACTTTGATAACAAAAAAATATGAAAGAGAGAACACCAACCATGATACTCTAACATTAAAATTTCACCGTTATTATTACTCTAGCATGTACTTATCACGTTTGCCTAACCATCATCAATATTAGTATTACTACTATTAAAAGCCACTCTACTATTTCCACAATTACTTGAGTTCCTACCTACCTGCCGCGGTATACAAAGTCCTCCAAAACTAAAGGCCAATGTTGAGCTGATTATGTGATACAAGTTGGCGTTAGTTGATGGACGGTTAGTGCTACTCATAGCATGTAGTTGAGTATGCAATACATAATAATATCATTAAAAAGTGAACTCTCAAGTGGAAAACACCTACAGACGTATGCATGAACGTCGTCACTGTTTCAAAGTATTTTACATTGCATTTTTGTTAGCACCGTATTTCAGGAATTTATAGCCCAGTTATAATTTCCAAACCAAAATTATTTTCCAACGACCTTCCTATACTAACTACAAACTTATTATTGTACAAAAGATATGGCTTCCGGAAATAAGATATATTCTTACATCTATTATTATTATTATGACTATTACCAATCCTGCTATTTAATACTTAGTGGCGGAAAACATACTTATTGATTTCGTTATGTCGGTCCGTCTGTATCTACAATACATGACGACATCTCCTGATTGATCACCTAAATAGTTCGCCATAATTAGTCGACTGACTGGATAAAGATTGCTTTTGCAATGAATGATTATGTTTTGGAGATTGCTGTTGCATTGATGCCCTTTCTGCTACTTTTTTACATTGACTTGCCAACTGTATGCAATATTATTATTACTATCGAGCTTAGCATCATTTCATTTTTCTTTTCCATTGCTGATGTAGCATTCTTGCCTGACCAACCGATCGACAAGGTCTTATAGTTGTATGGTGTGTACGAGAAAGAAAATGCTTGTTGCGTGAGTAAGCTTTGAGAAAAATACTTCCTTTCCCTTTTATAATTGCATGTTTCACTTGTTACTCTTTTTACACTGCACCAGTGCTGCTTTCATCATCATCTATATTTTTTTTATTATTGCTAACATTGTGATATTTACTCCATGAAGAAATGGGATAGGGGAAAGAGAGAAAATATATGAGGAACCATTTTTCTACTTGGTTACATCCATACCGCAAGTCGCTGCTTTAAAAACTCCAAATTGTTCTTCTGTCTACATTTCGTTTCGAGATGACAAGCTCATGTACATGAATAAATGCTCATACACAATTTCACACTGTTCAGAGAATCCTGAACTTGGTTAAATCATTGAATTTGAAACCGGGAGTTACACTCTAATCCACTAGCATGTCATAGCACTTTCTGTCAAGTTTATTTTTAACCATTTATACTGATGAGTTTTTTAGAAGGACGACAGGAAAAGCCCGAATTATTATTTGATTTAAAAATGCTTTCTGATAAGCTCATTGGCTTTTAAGCTCAAGAAAGTAGTCACATTTTGACATGATTGTATGATAGAATGTGTGGTGGAGTGGTCATATAGTCAGTTATATTTTTTATGTTGCTTTTATACTATTTAATGAACAGATGGACTCTTGGTAAGTTATTGTTGCTTCAAGTATGTCATTTGTTAATCACCACTTGAAAAGGAAAAGCGGAGCACACACTCGGTCGGCAAGAGAAAGTACAAAAGTGCCTTGGGAAAAAGCAAACATGATCAAAGTGAATTAGATATTTGCAACTGTCTATATATAGCTGTTTATGATATGACATACCAATACATTTTTGTTGACAATTGACAATATTGATATTATTTTTCTATGTCCATTTTGCACGATTGAAGCTCACGTCAATATAACTTTATGAATTAAGAACTTTAGGGAAAGTTTTCCTGATTCCCCGAATGACTGCCAATGATCAAACGAGTTTGTGCCGAATTAAATTCACACTTTTAAACTTGTTATCAGAAACAAAGTCAAAAGTCAATTAGAAACTCTGCCTGAGCAACCACCAGGGTGACAATCCTTTGAGCAATTAAACTTATGCTCAGCTTTGACCATTTTTGTTTTCGGGTAGTATGCCGTTGATTGTGTGAAGCTAATTAGTTCCGTTCAACGTTTTGTCCCACGTCATCACTGGACACTTGTAGTAGTTGTCTGTACATGACATTTTTTCCTTTATAAATTCATAAATGTAAACAGTTAAAAGTTGACTCGTTTGTATGACCTTTTTTGGATGTGAAATTACTGACTGGAACCGCAAATACAAAAAATTAGTCTCGTCTGATTAAGGCCCGTATTCACTTTTGGTATTTCATACATTTTCATGTTCTCAGAGTATTTATGTATTAATAAGTTTATCTAGAGCTGACGCAGGAAAACAGTTTTCCCGAGGTGCAAACTGGCTTGGCTTTAAATCTCTCCTTGACAGAGTAGTACCCACTACCTCACATTTAATTTTCACCCTGCAAACATAAACGAACTCCCACGTTCAGGAACCAACGGCACCTTTTGAATGAAAATGGTGCCAACAAAATGACGCCTGGATGATAGGACGATAGCTAATTGGATTTCCACCGTTTATCAATGACAAACAAAAAAAAGTAAAGCTTGCATCTGCCACTAACCTGACAGTTTGTTGGTCTAGCGGTGGCGTTGGTGGTGGTGCCAGGGAAGTTTTATAAGTTAAGACAGAAAAAGTTCATAATACAATGCCGTTTATATACATGACTAACCTACATTTCTTCACACCATCACAACACTTTTGTTATCATCACCGTCATCGTCAGCATTCGTCGTCCTCATCAAAATGAAAAGGGCAATGTCAAAATGAATTCATGAATAAAATAGATGCTAGGAAGTGGAAATGAGAGGGAAAGAGAGAGAGGGAAAGTAGGGAGAATATTCTATGTGACAATATAATTCAGGCAATATTCAACTATGTTTGGGAATTTAGCAAGTAAATATTTAAACAAGACGAGCATATTGTAGTAATCCTTTAAAACTCTCTGGCATCGCCCTGTACAAATTGTTTTTTGTTTTGCTCATTTAGTCTTGTCTCTGTACCGCACAACCACAAACAAGAATTGCAGTGCTGACGAAAAACTAAGGATTAAGGCCTAAATCAAGGAACAATCTAGCAAGTCAAAATCAACACAATCCTGGCCACTATCTCTAAAAAAATTAGTCCAAACCAAAAGAGTGTCATATTGACAAAATACCAAATTCCCAAAATTCACAACCATATTCCCACTTTCTCGAATGAAAAGATAAGGTCAAAAATGACAAATTGAAGATAAACAGTTAAACCATAATTGTACTGATGATAAGCTTGTCTGAATCAGTTACCGATAAATGTCAGCATATATTCCTATGTACTTTGCCAATGTGACATTTCGCCATTCTTAAAAAAAATGTTCCAAACTTTCACCTAAGTATGACGTGCAAGAAAATCATAAAAACAAACTTTTTGGACAATCAACGGTTTCCTCATATCCGTCCAATCACCAGAATACTAACAAACTTACAATTCATTTAAACTTTATAATATAATTTTTCATGAGATTGATTAAACAGAACCAAAATAAAAATGCAATTAGTCAATCTCCTTGAATCAATAAAGGTTGTCTAATTTCAAGCCGACATAAATAATATTTACTATTTGCAAGTCTTGCGAAACCTTTCTGCAGACACAAATACAAATCGAAATTCGAAAAATGTGCCTCCACGCAACATAATCCCGCAATAGATCCCTATCATCTCTATCAAAACCTATTGTATTCCCAATCACGAAAAATGCTTATTAGACCCTCTGTTCACCTTAGAATCTACCTTATTTCTCCAGAGAAATATCTTGACTTGTGAAAGTCAATATTCATCATAACATTTTCTTGTACTCTCGGTAAAAAATACAATCGCTATAAATACCTATACACCTCTTTTGTTTTCACCGACATTTTCTCTGACAAGACAATCGACTTTTTCCACATGCACATGTGAGCACATTAATAAAAATGACACACATCCCAGAAAACATTTTTAGCCTTCTCATTTGCTACTACTTTCTTTCTCAGGTGTCTGTTGAATACTGATGATGAAACTCTGTTGTTTTTTTTGTAGTCAACCATAAAAAATGTTTTGTATATACCAAAAAAACGATATATTTATTTAATATGAGCGATGACAACAACAGACAACCAAGTTACTATTTTTTTTCTTGCTTGCTCAGTGGAATAATCCTATATATTATTTCCCATTTTTTTATATGCATAATCCATGCACGTAGCTCGTGGTGAACAGGTTTCCCAGCATGATAAAAAGGGATGAAGTATTTTGTGTGGGTTTTTAGCAAGTCGGAAAGTTTACAAGAATGTATGCTACTACTACTACTACTACTACTACTTCATCTCACTATTTTCTCTCATTACCCTGAAAAATCCAAAATCCCTATAGGCACAGTTCGCCATATGAGTATTTCTTACGGTATAGAATTTTTGCTTCACTTTCACCACGAAACAACCACCGTGATCATCACGGTTTGATAATGTGCTTTTCATCCCACCTCTAGCTACAGCCTCCTTACCTGTCGATGGTGACAACTGGGATCATACATGACATGTATTACATGTAATATTTGATGATGATGATGGAGGGGAAAGGACGAACTGATTACATTTTTATTACTAGAGCCCATGGAGAAATGGTGAAGGTGGATATACGGATGATGTAAAGTAAGGATGGTGAAAGGATACAGCACAGAAGAAGAAACCAGTAGAGAAAATGAGCTACGCAGATTACAACTTTTTTTAAGAGATTCAAACATGTTTGCATATTTCATTGGTGTTTCCCATGAGCCATGCATGTCAGATAGCATAAAAAAATAAAATTTCATTCCACACAAACTTTCTACTCAAGCCAGTATAGTCTCTTACGTGGCTTTTTCTCTGGTGGTGCCCTGGTTGTTGTAACGGTGATGGCAGTACACAGGGTCCCTTGGTGACACTTTTGTATTAGCTTTGTTTCTCTTTCCCTTTCGGTGAGCGTATGTATTTATAAAACAAGAAAAATACTCGACAGGAAAGCAAGGCCTTATGTAAATTATTTCCAAAGATAGACTGTGTGTATGAGTAGCACTAATGAAATAACCATGATGACCTGGGCGAAAAACAAACAACCTCTTAACACACTATATATTCAACTCCTTTTCTCCTCATGTTCAATCAAATGAGTCTTATGATTGCAATTAATATTTGACGTTACCGCTCTATCCCTACACTCCAGTTCCAAAAGCGTTCTCAAGAAAAAAAAGTCAAGATCACTTGACGTATTGACTATTTTTGTTTTTCTCCTTGCCAAATGCCAAGCACGAGGTGTAAAAATAAACACAACATTTAATATTCTTTTTGAGTTGATGATGAGACGTGGGCATTTGGGATTTTTTGGAAGTAAGCTATAAAAATACTGCCTGTGTTGTTTGGATCAAGATAATTACTCGACGGAATTTGTAATGAAACTATGTCATTATCTTTATTATATAAGGTTGGTCACATGACGCGTTGGTGGTGAGCTTCATTCACATATTTTACAATTTGATGGCAATCGCTCGGATGATATAACTGTTCTCTTAGAAAATGTAACGAGTAGCAAGCCTATATAAAACAGTGAAAAATTCGCTTTCTACTTCCTTTCCTCGTTGACGGTGGAAAAAAAATGAATTATTAATTTGTAGCCTCAATGCACAACCTTTGCTCCGCTTTTTCATTGCCATTTACCATGATTGTCAGAATTAGTCACTGCTGACATAAATGTACTAAATTATGGACTTTAGTTTGAGTAAGGCAACTTTGCAATTAAGTATTATAAACCTGTTCATGGACAGTGTATGCACGTCATTATCATTTTTTTGTGTAAAATTTGTAAATTTTTAATTGCCATCAGCATAATGGGGCCTCTTCCCAAGTACAGAAGCATTCACCTTGTATATAATTTAACTCGCTTCACATCATTTTTTGGACTAGAGGCATGCGTAAATTTATGACAATGAAGCAACTTTACTTTTACTCCACTAAATGGATAAACGGAAGGAACAAAAAATGTATGTATCTTTCGAAAGAAAGGACAAAAAAAGAAAGTGAAGGATATCCTGGAGTTGCATACATAAATGAAAAAAAAACTAAAGTAAGTCAGGATGCGACTACTTAACTTGTGCACCATAATATTATAATATCATCTGAAATGGCCCTCCAACCGAGTTGCTTCATCAGTTACAAAATTCCGACAAAAACCCGGATTATTTATAAAACAGTTTTGTAGTCCCCTACAGGAAAGAGGAGGAATTTCTTTTTAAAATATCGACTTTTTACGACATAAATCTTTTAAAATAGAATCCTGATAAAAAATGCATAAATTATATATATATATTATTTTCCCAGTGCTTTTCCTACTCCTCAACGAGTTTTTCCAATAACTAGTGTAATAAATATAACTTTTTTTCCATAACAGGAGCTCATATAGCCGTTTTGAGAAAAAACTTTAATATCGATTTTTTGATAGATAAAAATAATTTATGATTGTCAACTGTGATAAGGTGTATGGATTAGGAACTTGTTAGTTCAATGGAATATATTAGAATGAAGAGTGTGCTTAATTAGTAGTGGGAGTTATATGCCTTTTAGTGTAGAAATACATCTTCTCCTGTCTCCTTTGACGTAACGAAGAATGAAAGGAGCTTTGCTGGGGCAATGTGAATAGGAGCAGTAATGCTGCAATAGCACAATGGACTGAATTGATGGATATGATGGAAAGATTGATGGTGAAAGAATGTGATAATTCCGTCCATTTACTAGTACAATCATGAATGAATGGTTGAAGGGATGGAAAAAATATAAAAAGACAGAGATGATGATGATGCCATATAAAGTTACGAGTTCATTCATGTATTGCACTTGTATGCATATATAAATAGCGGATATTGCTCCGGAAGGAAATATGAAGGGCTATGAAACGATAGAGATTTAATAGATTGGTTTGGTGAATAGGAATGTGAAAGAAAAGAATGATGATGAGTAGGGATACAAGTTATGTGGTTGTTGCAGGGAGGAAGCGGGGGAGAAATAAGTGGATGGAATTAGGTAAGCTATTTTTGTTCCTGGATAAAGTGATCTCGCTTGGTTGCGGTACTATGTAACTTTTATTAAGTTATGTAAGTATGAAGAATAAAGATGATCGTTTGATAACTTGAATGATAATAATCATGATATCTAGTAATATTTCTTAATTTCATTTCGCAAGAATGACGAAGATGCGATAGTTACATGAGTTGAGAACCAATTAACAATGCTTTAATTCTGTGTTATAAATAGTTTTAGGAGTGGGAGGCAGGTGATATGGTAGTGTGGATACAATGATATACGCAACATATTACATAAACTATTGTACTCACGGATGGATGAATAACGTGTGTTGTTAAGATTATGAACTGTTACGTAATCCGATGAAAAGATGCGTTAGTGACGGAAAAGCAAAAGACGGCAGCGATTATGCAAGAATAAGCGACAGTTATTTGTTGAAGTAGGTTCAGATGGATTATAAATCCTAAATCATTGTTTCTAAGGAAACGAAAGCATAGGGATTACTTTGTCTATTTGTGGTGGCTACAGAAAATAGAAACAGACAATTGTGCTAGTTAATATTTTGACATGATGACAAAATAAGATAAGCTTGAATTAATCAGATGTGTGCATAGAACAGAAATAGAGATCAATCAAAAATTATTTCTGGGTGCTGATTAGAGTACAGGTACCGTTCTAAAATTAATAGGGAGCATAATTCACGACTTATAATTAGCAGCAAAGCCACTACTCTAAATATAGAACGTATAAAATTCTTAAGAAAGGGGTGCCTTATCAATTCGAACAAAAGCAAAAATTTCAAATAAATAGAATGCAAAAGAGAAACTGTAAGATGAGAATGTTTTTATTCCTTACGTTTAGTTCCTGCCGTTAGATTTCCAACGTTGTCTCTGTTCCAGTTTTATATTGCGGAAGTATATATCTGAATTTTCACTTATTTCCAAAACGATTTTTATAAAATTCCTGTTTATGTTATGTTTCTTGTAAATACAGTCTTTCAGTTTGTACGGTAGCTGAGAACTCACAAAATAAGCTTTTCTTTTGAAACTCGATTTTCAAATGTTCTTAAAATCTCCCATTGATAACCTGTTTTTTTTAAATATCGAGAAAATGTTCTAAAATTATTTTGTCTTTGGGAAGCTGTAAGGATTTGCACTGGAGTGAGAGATGTAAAGACGACGCGGGACAATTCAGGTCTGGTGAAAGTATTTTTTGGTGGTGGTTTGTCTCACGTCCTTTATCCGAGTGAGCCGTGGATGCGCCAAGCGCTCCAGTTTTATAGCCCCACAGGTAATGAGACTAGTATAGTGGAAAAGAGGAGAAAGCAAGGAACATGGAAAAGAGGAGAAAGCAAGGAACATGGAAAAGATTCTGTTGACGATGACGACGACAACAAGGATCTTCCACGACGCTTTTAGTCAACGAAAGTGAGTATGCTGAGGAAAGTGAACCTCGTTCTCCCTTTAATACGCGCCTTTCCAGTTTTAATGGCGATGAGGGTGGTAGTTGGTGGTGGGTGTTGCTGGTGACTCTTTTACTCTCCTAGTACGTATCTAGTTTCAGCACACATAACATATTTTTTTTGCAGATATGAAATATATGTGGGGTTGAAACGAGCATTTGTTATTCTACACTATTTTGATAACAACAATAATGCTGACGATAGAGCTCTATACTTTGCTTTCGCCGCTACTACTGAGCCCTGATCAAACGTAGAAACTGGATATATGTAGTTGTCAGTTGTGCTGGGTGGTGAAAGTAAAAGAGAACGAGCTGCCTGGAAATAGCTGAACAAGTGAACAAGAGGAAATTTTTAGTCACAAATTCCTTTAGTTTGTTTCTCTATAGCAAACACTCAAGAGAAAGCCATGTTTTGCTCTGTGCACACTATATTTGCTGTTACGCTATGACATCAGCAAATAGTTAAAACCTATCTATTTGTGGTGGTTGATTAGCATTTTAGCAAAATATTCATAATAATATGACTCAGCAAAAATAAACTAGATGAAGTCAATTAAACTAATTACTTGTGAATTGATTGATTAAGTAGCAAGTTTTGAAGCGCCCAATTGAATTAGTTTGTTAGATTGTAAATAGTTGGCTTGTTACGTCATAGCTTTTGCTTCAATTGTGTTGTAAGGAAAGGTCAAAAAATGATAATTATTTTACAAGTTATATAAAAATAATGTTTGCTAACGCTTTGGCTAAATGAATTTTGACGGGAGTTGTTGTAGGAGCAAACCGACGTAACCCTTTGTATTCCAGACTTTTTCCTTCTATTATAAAAGAGTACACTACAGACAGGGAGGGCCGTGTGCAGTTTTTATACTTTATCGTTAGATTTTTGACTTGGTAAATTTTTACTGCTAGTAGGAACATGTATTCACGCTGTAAATACATGTACATAATGTATATTTCATACTTGCTATATTGAGTGAACATACTGTCTTAAAAAAATCCGTTCGTTAGGAACTTTCTCATATACTTTCTTCCCCAACCAGTTTTTCCTTTCTCTTTAGAGCCAGAGCTCAAGAAAATGAAAGGTAAATACAAAGCCATGCCATGACAATCTTCCCACACACAACATATGCCTGTCCCTAGTAAACCAGTAAGCAACTTAAATAATAATAAATGCCTTTGCGGGTTTTGGAATTTTGACTAGGTACTTGTTCATAAAGTGGTAATATATGAGGTATGAATGTGTGCCGGTATCATTATTACGCATTCATACTGAATAAAACAGGACATTGAAAGCTCCACAGGCATATCTACCTCTTTTGCACGAGCTAAAGTAAATACTTGCTCGTATTTGAGATTATCCAGACTTTTCTCTGGCTTCCCTTTCTCACTCGTGTGTTCCAGTTTGAATAGGAAATATGTCGTTTTTTTAATTGGCATCGTGTATCTACCGATACTCAAATTCAAACTAAAATATTTAACCATACATTACAAATATATGATAACCATCACCTTGTCGGGAGAGTATCTTACGTATGCTTAACAAATGTAAACCAAGAAATGACACGTGACAACATTTTGTATTACTTTTTGTTTCATCATCACCTTCATATATGGAATGCATTATGGAATTGGTATTGGAAACATGTTATAAGCCACTATGTATACATTTGCTCCTATTTTCAGAACACATTGTACAAATCAAAAACATGAAAGAGAATTTGTTCATATCTTAACCAGATTTTTAATTGCAAGGCTACATGAGAATGATAGTAACCCGGAAAAAATCCATGTCAAGTTTACTACGTGGAAGTAAAATGTAGACGATTTTCCACTGGAGGTGACTTGCAGTAATTGCAGGTTTAAACGGACATTTTCGATTTAAATATATATTTCAGGACGTCTCACTGAGATGAACGTTGTTGTGCAGTTATTAAAACTTTGGTAATGTATCAGTTTAGTAAATCTGCAGCAGCTTATGAATTTGTTTGGCTCTCCTTGCAAAAGGTTCGGCTATGTAGCGACTTTGCTGCGACACACTATCACTTCCGCAGCACTGCCCATACAAAAGAGAAAATGCTGGTTACATGACGTACGTCATCATAATAATCGTCACCCAAACAGCAACACTGTTGAATATGAGGGTTTAAAATTTCATAGATGTATAATGTGATACATACAGTCGAGCCGCGGTGCCGTTTACAGCAAAGTATATTTTTTTGTTTAGATATCCCTGGTCTCATTTTTTTACTCGTTCTTGAAATACAAGTTGGCAATTTGTAACAAAAATTTGTTCATTTTATTCATAAAATTTCTTAAATGGAATGGTTCTATTGATCCTCTCATGGCAAGACTTTTATTTTTATTTTCTCCCAAAATAGCATATGGAAAATCACAGGGAACGGTAGAAAAATACTATTTTTATTTTTATGATATTGCTTTAATCACACCTTTAGATTGTCCCATGGTCACATTTCGGTATTTTGTTCTTTTCTCTGTTGCCCGCAGCAGATTACCGTAAACAGCGTGAACCTCATGACTCAAGTTTTGCAAGACCTCAATTTAAATTTTTTTCCCTTAAGCCTTAGGCAACCTACGTAATATACACTTTTCTTTCAATTTTTATATAAATATTTGTCTGTTTGTCCAGGCATGTGTCTTGTTTTATTATTCACCTCCTCCTGTGCTGCTGTGTACCACATTCAATTTTAAACGCGAAAGTAAATTTGCTACTTTATTTTAGTAGAAAAGGCCTTTCGCTATAAATAGTCAGTGGGCAGAGTGGTGTAAGCAAATGACCACTGCACTAATAACGGTAATACAAACTTAAGTACATGTAAGGTAGTCGTGTGGTGGGGCACACACACAGTCCCAATTTTTATTTAGCGCACCCATTACATTACTCTTGTATGACTTCATCACTACTTGTGTGTGTAAATTCAATAAATGAAAGTTGACTTGAAAGTCCTGAGCTCTCGTTTCCCCCTAGACATATTTTTACGTAAGAGCGAGTGACTGATTGTTAGTTTTTTTCTTCGTTTTCTTTCATGTTTCTGTTGAGATAAAGTAATTATATCCGACAATTTTTATGTGCCTTTCTGGTAGTGGCGGTGACGATGTTAATGGCTCTACATTATTTTTTCGATTTGTCCAACTACCTGTTCCGAAAGATCCTTTTCATTGAGAAAGGGGCCAGGGAGAGAGAGAGAGAGAGAAGTTGAAAATGGGAAAATCATCGGTAGGATTTCCTGTTGTAAATGACTTGTGCTATGACATGACCCTAAACTACCATTATTCACGCAGTTTTAGTAGTTCCGAGATTTTCGTCATCTATATACTTTATGCAAAAAGTCGTCCACTCTTTGGAATAATATTATGGAAATGTGAAAAAAAACATGTTGCCTTTCATCGTTATTTGTATCGTCATTATTACCACCTCCACAGGCACAACCACTACCATCATAACCGTTCATTCATGAATATTTATTTTTTCCCTTCCATTTACAATTTACATACGTTGCTGTAGATATTTTTGTTCGACGGGGTACGGTATAGTTATTTCTTCCGAGAAATTACATGTTTCATTTGTAAAAGGGCTAAAAGTATATACTTATTATCTCGGGATATCAGTGCAACAGCAACAAAGTTGCAATTAACAGGGGAAAATGATAATTTTCACATGTACATAAAAATAACACGTTGAGCAAACTTGTAATGATGCTGATATGGAGAAAAAAAGCGACTACTGACGTAATAAAAAGTTTACGAGTTCTGAAATAATGGCGTTTTCTGCTACAGTGCTAAAAGCGGTAGATATTCACACTAAACTGAGGGTTTTCTTGTTAGACAGTCGTTTGAAAGATAAAAAATATTGCAAACATTTTAATTTTTCTGTCAAATTTATTGCTGGTATAGAGCAATTGAATTACAAGATTATTAGCCTACTATAAAGAATCCACGATTATTATAAATTTACTACAAGATAATATGTAATATGAAGAACGATGTTACTAATAGTTTTATTGTTTTTACCCCATTAGCACAAATTATCACCCATAATGCTTTTTTATGAAATAGGATAATAATATTTTTTTGCCCAAGTAGAACGAAACGATAACAAATTCGCAGAAAGCATAAATGACTACTACCAACCAACAAACAAGGAAAGCCAAAAAAGTAAGTAACGTACTCACATTTTTGGGAAAATAGCCCTCTTGAGACCTATTCCACCTACTCACACTTTCTCCTTGACTATTTTACTAAAATTCTTGTCTTAAAAGAAATGCAAGTAGGATAGAAATGTTTATACATTGAAAACATTCCTGCTCAGAGAGAAACAGCACACTCGATAATAGAATAGAATCTTTTTGCCATCAATTCCCTTTGAACTGGTCTACGAAGTGCTCTTTATCAACCTTAATCGCCTTCTCTTTACATTTTTCTCCCTTAAATAGCATCTCTTTCATCATCTTCATCAGCTTGATCATTGTAGAAATTAATGGATGGAGCTTTTGCTAAATCCAACAATAAACCAGGGCCACCAACAGAAGTAGAGAAGTAGCGATTCCAACTAAATAGAATTAAACGCGGAAGAGATTCTGTTGAGTTAGCTCCATAAAATGCTAACAGATACGATGAAATGAATAATCCGAAAACTTTGCTCAGAAAGCTCTCAATTAGACAAAGCAGGATTGCATATAAAATGCAAGTGAAACGTGAACAAAGCACAATGGAGCATGGAGATAATGACTTAAAATAGGATCATCACCAGAAAACTGATACAATGAAATGCGAAAACATTTGTTCCTTCCTATGGGTACTTCTGCGAACTTAAATAATGAAAATACAATATATTTATTGAAAGCACACACATTATCTTGCCGAGTACAAAGGGAAATGTTTTTTGTCCCTTGATTTTCATCTGAGAGAAAATTCATCTGTTGACAATGGAAGTGAAAAACCTCAAGTGAAAACAATTACACTACATAGTAGAATGAAAAATAATTAACATATATTTTTATTTATAATACTGATCACGAAACCAATTGTTTCAAACCAATTCATTATTGAATACTAGAGTTCGAAGTACATTGTAGGAAAAAAATCTTCACTCGGAGATTTGGTGGCCGGGTCTCATTAATGGATGGTGGACAAACAGACAATGAAATTAATTTTTAAAACGGCCAATGATTCGTTCCATATACGTGGTAAGTGTGGTAAGCCAAGCATGTTTAGCCAGATACAAATTTACCTTTTCGTATGTACAGATCTACTTTCTCTTGCTGTGTGGCACAGTGTTTCCTGCCGCTTTTCTGTTGACGTCATTCACACAGCTTTACTTCCACGTACCGTGGAAGTACAAGCGGAAGCACTTCTTATGCTACTTTTGGAGATTGGGGCAGTGCCACTTGCGATTATTGTCTTGATCTAATAAGTAAAGAGATATCTTAATTTTCTCAACATCTCCTTTTATAAGTCTTGTCTGTTGGCTCTGCAAATCTGTATAATCAACTTAAATTCTTTCCGAATGAATGCGTTTTACTTTGGATAAGAGGAAGGAAATTGATACCATACTAGCCTTAAATGTGTTTATGTATTACACAACATAGCTAATTGCTAGCACAGATTTCTGGTGGTTTTCAGTTTTCACCTGTGGAACCCCCAAAACAAAACAGCTTATAATTTGGTATGCGTAATGGTGAAGGGCGTCTCGGGGAAGTAATCAATGGAGTCGTTACTCACTTGTAATAACGTGAAGTTGGATAACCTTACAGGTTGAAAGAAAGGTTTTGTGGATTTGTGCATATCTGGATGGATCTTGGGGTATTGCGAGATTCCATTTCTTTCTTATTTATTAACTTCAAATGCAAACTTGTTTTCTGCAAAAAAAGTGTAGGAGGACTGACTTGGCATTAACTTTTCGTTTTATCTTCAAGTCCTGTACTTTTCCAACTTTACCTTATGTTTTTAACTAAATAGGTTTGGATGCAGTGCGGTTTTGAACACTATATTCCAGGAGTAGGTATTTTTAATTAATGTTGTTGTATAAACAAAAATAAGCCATCAATATCCTAGAAAAGTTTTTATTTGGCTGATATATAGTTGGTTGTTTAAAATGTGAAAGTTGGTGTTGGCGTAAACCAACAAAGTGAAGGGAAAACTAGGTACTTGCTTCAGTACAGATAAACATAAACGAACGGTTAGGGCAAATTTCCTGGACAAAATTGGTTTGTTTACTCTTTTGATTTAAAGTACAGTTACTATACAACCATATATAGTCTCTTTTAGAATTTTAAAAGTTGGGCAGTAATTTATTTATAAGAAGGACATGTATGTAGGAAACCACATGTGGTAACCTCCATACCTGCCAGCGATTTTGATGATGGTGAGCTTTTAATGATGCATTAACCTGTCAATTTCAAGTTTTATACCTGAAATATGAAAGAAGGAAATGATTTCCTGTTCTATGCAATTCACACGTTCTCTTCCAATTTCTACTCATCTTTCTGGGAAAGCACAAAATACGGAAGTATTTCCACGGTAAACAAAACACCCACGAAAGAAAATAAAAACAAATGAAAAAACTCACACCGACTAAACCTGTTGTCCTTTCATGCTTGAAAATTTATACGAATGTTACACATCAGACGTATACGTTATATTCGAGATAATTCTTGCTTTGTTGAAAACTATAAGTTGCGAGTAAATAATTACTAAAATTAATGTTGGAATTAGGGTGTGGATCTTGTGACATTGGCAAGAGTTTTGTGGGGCAGTAGGAAAAACTACGTTTGACACTATACTTATTTGATTTAATCCTGTGAGGCCTATTATAATTAAAAACCGTCGATCTACAACGAAACGGCTCAAAACAACCTTAAAATATCTGAAAATATTTCATCAGTTTTACATAATTACAAACGAAGTAAACAACACAGGAAATAACTTCATGGCCATATCTACAAAATATTGTTCAGGTTATTTTCAATGAAAAAATAATATTCTCGAGTTTCCCCTTGGAACTTTCTTTTTGGGAAAGATTTTACGTATTATGTTGTAATTTTTTTTCTCGTACTCTTTTACGCTATAATGATCAAGGTAACTTGTACAGTTGACTGGTTGACGTTTGCTTTTACTACTTTTTGGGGAGATCTTTGGAGATTTGGGTCATTTTCAAAGAGCGGATTTGTTGGTGACGTAGGTTTTATTTTTGGAAGTATGAATCATTAGGACTTGTCGTGGAGGGTGACAACAACGCTGAGTACGCAATACTCTTTCTCGAAAATTAACTAGACACTCTTGCAAATTTACCAAATAGGAAGAATACGAAACGAGATCTTTAAAAATTGGAGACTATAATAAATGGTATGTTTATGGCTTGTCACAATATTTCTCAACAAGCATCTTATTATTTCACTAGTTGAAGATCCGGCAAAATCAGAATGCTCAAAGAGAAAATTTGGAATTTCAATGATGATTCTCTATTTTTACCATCAATGTGTATCAAGCGGACATTTTCATAATGAATCATTTGCTATGCTATGACACTTACTTAAATCGTATTTCCTTTTCATTCCCTAATTTCATTTCATATTTCGTTTTCATGAACATTGTTATTTTATTACTATTAATTCTGTATTTCTATTTAACTGTAGTAGTTGGCCTAATGCATTAATGTATTATAAATCATATATTTATACATATAATAAGCATATATTATCCGTATTTCTGACTTTGATGTTTATTTTAGTTGATATACACCCAAGTAATTTTCATGAAGATCTCACCGGGCTTAATTCGTCCATACAATATTTTTATTTGCATGTACAATTAATCCCACTGCACTGCACGTGGATTCTAATAATACATTTTTGCTCAAAATTATGTAGTATGGAAAATCCTGTTACGCAACCCTAGTAGCTGCCGTCAAATTTCAAACGCCTGTAACTCCGAAGACAGGCAGGGTCCCACCCTGGGAGTTACAAATTCGGAATCAGCGTAAAAAACTGTATAAATTATATAACGTCTCAAGGAGCATTGTAACGATGTACTTGTATTTGTGTACATAAAAATCTTTCGGGATTATTTTTACAGTACTAACTTTAACACATGACAATGATAAGGAAATAATCATAAAATCGTATGGCAAGCGAATATAATTAATTGCATGATGATGAAAATAAATATGTTGTATCTTGGTTTATAATTACACAGCTTTCCTTTACATAGTTTTATTAACTTCACGTGTGATAGTATATTCATATTCGTGCTATGTCAAAAATAACAAACTACATACATTGAAATATAGGCTAAGATGATCTAATTAAGATTTGATTGAGAAATTAGGACACATTGCTGGTAAATTAGCATGTTCTAAATTTGATATTCTTACTCAATATGACCTCTTGTTAAACCGTATAACGGGCTTCTGATCACTGAACTTTTAAGGAGGTGTCCATGTAGTGAGAGACTGACATGAAGACAAACAGACAACATGAAAGTTACAAGCAGCTTTTACTGATAAAGAAATAAGCATAAAAATAGTTTTATTTTATTTAAGGACTAACTAGGAAATGATTGCGAGGATCCTATTCGACGCGACTTTTCTTTGAAAGCGATTGGCACATGTTTGGATTTTATGTAAGGCCGGTTGATGCAATGTCGCGATTTAATGGCTATATAGTCATTATATAATGAAAAGTTAAGCCTTCTTCCCACGAACTCCTACAGAACAACTGCCTTACATACACAAAGACAGGTAGTTAGTGGGTAGTAAGTTTTCACCGACAAAAGAACGTGTGAATTGATTATCCGCCATATGTTTACATCAAATAGAAAATCGGGCGTCTGAAAAATATGCCACATGTAAAAATCTTCGAAGGTACGCGTTCTGTGAGTGATATTTGAACGCTTTCTTTCTCTTTAAAAGGAGTTTCATTCCAAACTTTTCTTAGATGATTTTGACATTTTTAACAATGCAAAGCAACCTATTTTATAGATAATTTATGATATACATATGCATGTACTTTATCTCTACTAAATATCATTTTCACCGTAAATCTTCCCCCGTTTATATGAGTACACGTACGTTCATGATCATGTTGATCATCACTGTATTTGATAGAGACACCCCAGGAGTCCTAGGAACTATGACACACACATACGCATGGAATTGAACTGAACAGGAAGGGAAAGGGAAAATAAAACAAAGTCGAGCTTGTTGAGATTTCTGGAGCAGGAGTGGCTGCATGAAACAACCAAGCTTACCAAAACCTACATGTAAAACAGCGAATATTGTTGGTATACATGACACCCATCGTGGAGAAAAACATTCTGAGTATTCAATGATTCTGTCCTTGTTCAGATATTAAATTATTTAAGGTTCATTTATCAGCTTTTGTCTCTCTATTAGAATTGAAAACTGAAAAACTTCAAACTTGAAAAATTATACAGGCGCAGGGAATCGCAGAAAGTAACTTGTGCACTTGCAATTACCAAAGATGTAGAAAGAAACAAATACAAATAGTAATTATAGAAATTTGAGTAAGATGACATTATGCAAATATAAAAAAAATCAATGTATTTTCTCATTATTACTACGCAGCAATAAATGCTTTAAGAACCCGATATCCTCTAAAAATATAAATATCTTTCTTAAGAATATACTACAAATAGGTAACATGATGACGCAATAAAGAAACAATTTGTTTCTCCGTACTGCAATTATTTCCATGCGTTTGCCCTAATGCATGAGAATATTTAGAAAGTAGAGCAGAACAAAGGAAAGTGTTGTCACATGATACATTATTTGTATCATTGCATTTTCTTACCTTATCAATCACAATTTTATTTGATCACGTTTGCGTCTGTTGAATTAAACCCGGTACACTGAAGACATTGTAAAGGATGCCAATTCGTGCATCATAGGAAAAGTACTTAAACAATCAAAACAAAGTCTTATAAATTATGAGAAAGTAAACATTATTCAAACCTTGAAACACATCCGTAAATCATTACCAACTGGCGCATGGCCTAATTATAAAAAAACGCACATATTAATTCCTGCAATAAAATATTTTGCCACAAGAGAAAACGCATGCATAAAAACAAGTAACGTAATGCATATTATGTACATGTAAAATCACAAGATAGTTTCAGATGAACCAAAACTAGTTTCGTTGCTATCACATCACCTTTCCCAATGATCTTCATCACACCTAGAAATTACGAGCAGGTAATTGTCGAATCGAGGTAAAGTACGTGGGAGCAGTGAAATGGATGCGTTTGGTTCCGTTACATTCTCGTTTTAATAACTATAACAATAAACAAAGGAATCAGCTCAGAGGCCTTCTCATCCCACCTACTACAATGTATGTAGAACTTTCCCCAAAATTTCAGGACAAAATACATTTAGTGCTGGTCGCACTCCCATAATACAATATTCAATAGATTACAGAATGCGACTAAAGTTTGATGAAATACCTGCATAATGTAGGGCCATTCTCGTATTCATAATATGCATCTCTTGCTAATACATAATACTAATAAATAATGTATGCAAAAAATATTTCCGAGATAATGGAGATTTTGCTATAGTGTACATTGCTCCCTCTTGATTAATTGAGCCTGAACACTTATTTTCTTTTCACCGGTGCAAAGTGTGAAAATAAGCAGGGGATCCACTTTACACAGTAAATTGTTCGTTTACCTATGACGCAATACCTATACACAACCTAAGCATCATTGTCGTCATAACCAAAAGCTCAGCAAAAAGGATGAACAGGTCAGGCGATAAAGAATCCAAATAAGTTTTCTGGGTACGGGAATATTAATGAGCTGGGAATCAAAGTATGCTTTCCTGTTGTAATTTACCTTTACATAGAAAAGCATTTCTTAGTAAAAAAAAGGAAAATCTGACACCTGGATAACTTCTCACTTATTCAGTTTGTCTAGTCATCCGTGTAACTTATGAAACAAATACGGTATAGGTGTACGCAACTTGTTCATCGTCTTATCTGTCACAAGTAAAATGTTATAAATAGCAAAAGATTCATTTGCCCGCTGTGTTACCACACGCCTACCTACACTACCTTTCAGCTCAAATGCCACTCATCATCATCATCATGTCATGTTTTTTTCTCTTTGAATAAAATGGATTTGCAAATAAAAAGGTCCCTTTTATCTATAACGCAATATGGTTAACTTAAATATTCATTCCAAATGTAGTCGTCATATACGTAACGCATAATATGGTTTTGATTTCTCAACAATTTTGGAAAGATGAAATTTTTCTGATGGCCTATGTTTCAAACTCCCTGCTCGTATGAGAGTAGTAAAGTTAAGTAAAATATTGCTACTGATGGAATTAAAGAGTTGACTAAACTGTGATAAAAGTAAATAAAACGCCATTGCACATCTTTAATGACGATGATAACAATAATTTTAAAGGCTAGTACAAAGTACATCTCACGAGTACACAGTTTTCTTTATGCTTACATACAATTTGACAACGATAACAGTATGTATGTAACTTCAGTTAACCTAACAAGTCAATCTTCTGAATAGTATATATACACATTAACTAGTACATTCTACGACATAATATCTAGGTGCTCGACCAATCACCCACTTGATTGCTGAGGCACTAGTTATTATGGTATAATACATTTTTCACCAAACACAAAGTAATTATTGTTGACTGCTTTATAATTACCTTTACAATAACGCACTCTCTCGAGTGTTTACTCTGAAACGAAATAATTTAGAAATATAATAATATAAATATTAAATACGACAAGACAACTAAACATTATTATTAATAGTTAAAGTAAAAGTAATGGTTACGCATCATGTTGTGATGTTAAATAGTACCTCTCTTCCCTCCCATTCTATCACAAAAAAGCTATGAACAGTGCGCGGTATCCTTTTCTCTCTATTTTTTTTAGATAATTGTCTTGTTTTTTGGTTTTTTTGTTGAACTGCACACCAGTTCATATTCGGAGACTATAACATTTTAAAGTAGTATCATCTGTACGCATTACATAGATTTGTAATTAAGCAATAATTCTATTTGGTTGGATATTTTAATATAGTTGATCGATGAAGTAAAAATTGAATTTAATCGGCATGCGGGTGGCCTTGGCCGTCATTTTGGCGCTGTTCTGGAGGTTGCTGCTGAGGTTGTTGCTGCTGCTGATCTTGTGGAGGACGAGGAGCACCCCAGTCGAAACCACCGGGTCGGTCTTCTGGTAATGGATTATAGTTGGGATCCTCTTCAACAGGATCGAAAATTGCTTTACTGGAATTTGGAAAGAAAATAAACAAATAAGTTTGTGGAATCGCAGTATGTATTTGTATGTAATTGACTAATTCAGGAAATGAAATATAACTTACAGGAATCGTGGTGTCTTTAGAATTCTGAACCCACCGGGTTGATTTGGAAACACGTCTTCAAGGAAGTAGTAAATATGTCCAACTGTAATACCAATTATATCTATTTGCACAGAGTTGCCTAGGAGCAAGGAGAATCCGAGTATGACCAATGGAAGCAGTGGAGCCTATTAATTACATCAAAATATAAAAAATCAGAGATATTGCAACATAATTCTGACCTGTGACACCACAGAGTGTCTGTAGTGACATACTACTAGTTAATCAGAATCAGAGTGTAGCTATTCATGGACAAAAAGGGGAAAATACATAGTTGAAACCACTATTATTTTTGTAAATAGCAACGTGTTGCGCTGCAATCACTTTAATTTTTAAAATTTACACCACACGATGACTTGTACTTTGGTGACAATCAAAGCAAGTTCAATGTAATGCTAATGAAACACGAAACACAATTTGATGTCGGCATAATGGCCGACCATTTACCCTGAGATTTAAAAATGTCTTCCATTAGTTTCTGAGTCAGTAAACAACTCTGATTTACTAGTCTACTGTAGGTATTCAACATACAAATTGAATCCTTAATGTCCAAGCGCTACACTGATTAACTAACTAAGCCGATATTTAAACCTGTCGTTAGTGATAATGTGACAGCTTCTAAAGAACTGTTGTTAACGTACCTGGAAATTGAGAATTCCGAAAAAATTCATGCGCACCATTGGATTACGGCGAGACCATACATACACGAGCATCAAGGTGAAAGCGTGGCCCAGGAAAATCAAATTGGCGAAGTAGGCAATGGCCTGTATCAAATTGAAAACAGCAATTATATTCACCTGTCTAATTAACAGTAAAAACTTATTGTGACAATTAACTTAAAAACTTACCAGAGTAGCAACACAAATAAAACCAACATAATTCTCAATAAATGTTTATGCTCCCCCAAATATACTAATGTTAAATTATTGTTTAAATTAGCATTTTAATTGTTTACCTGGTGATGCCGTACAATCAGATACGGATTGAAATATAAGTCATACGGCGATACTATTTCCATTTGCTATAAAACACAAAAATAATCATTTATTAAATTCACATCTACAAAACCACACTAGAAGTTCTTAACTATTTATTTTACAGTTTACTTACTACTGCAAGGGTGGTTATTACACATGCCGTTGTGTAAGCCCTTGTCACCAGTGGAATATCCAAGTAGGAACTCCACAATGACGGATGAGCCATTTTGGATTTTCAGTCAAGTTTCTCCTCACCTTTCCTCTACAAAAATCACACAATCAAACACAAATCAAACAATTTACCAATTAGTAACAGATTCTTTTACTTTCAACTATTACACGTCACTTTAATGACGTCATATGACAATAAGCTGCTTTAGTAACCTAAATACTAAAAAAACCTCAACAAAACAACTTCCAATAGTACTACAGATTTCTGTCAGTCTTATAACTAATTAGTTAATCCCCCTCCACTACAATTCTAACAAAAATTCTACTTATCCAACAATAGCTACAAAATCTCAGCTGTTTTCTAAAAAAATCTAATTATAACCACCGTAATAATTTTATTAAAAAATCTCTAACTGCAACATTCACAGAAGGGTTAAAACAGAACAATCCCAAACCACAACCAACTATTAACTACACCAACAATTAAACTACAACCAAACCACCAACAATTATACAAAATAATGTTCCCCCGACCATCCTATTCCTAACCAAAAAAATTATTATATATTTTTACCTCTTACAATTAAAATTGATGACAACTACAAGTATCTCCCTATAAAACAATCTTCTCGTGACATTGTCGGCACAAAAAACTTGGTAACTAATTTCCCATAGCCATCATAATTAAACTTTAATTTTTATATCACTTATCCCTTAACTCACTCCAAACTCCACAAACATCCACTCAACTTTTTTTTAAACTGTCCAATCAAACTAACCACAAAACTAACTCCTAATAACCTCTCTCTCGCCTCTCTATCTACCACTCTTATTCTTTCAAATAAATCTCTTGACTAAACAAAACTAACCAACAAATAACCAATTAACCAACCAGTGACCCTATAAAAACCAACTTGAGTGTACGTGCTGCAAAAAATAATAATAACCTTCTAGTCTACTACTTTGTACACAAAGTGGATACAAAAGAACAGACGGTCTCTCGGTGAGAAATAATAACCTAACCAGCGAGAAAACAATAACAACACTTGAATTTCTTGATCGTCGTCATCATACGGGCTTTTCGAGAAAGACGGACGGACAGACACTTTTTGCAAGCTGAGCTGTTGCTGTTTGGTTGGTTTATACAAAGCGTAGGCAGAGAAAAGAGGCCGAGATTCTGCGGAAAAATAGTATGGGTTTGTTGAAACAGCTTTAGTGAAAAAAATGACTGTCATAACTGGCTTGAATCTAGCCGCTTTGTGGGCTCCTACGGCAACAAAGACTGGTGGGGTAAAGGGAGAAATTGGTGTTGTTCGAAGGAACGTTTGTTGTTGTTTGGTGTTATTCGAGGTAATGATGGTTGTTGTTGGTGTTTTTCGAGGTAATAAGGGGTGTTGTTGGTGTTTTTCGAAGTAACAATGGTTGTTGTTTGGGGAAAATAGATTTAATGAATGGAAATAAAAGTAAATGGATTCTGTAATGGGAATGGTTGTTATTATGGCGTACGTGAAATATTCTGGTATTATGGCACTGAATTAATTTTATATGGAAGTTGTGTACTACAATGCTTTGTTAGTGTGTCGAGGGAATAGGAAATGGAATTTATTTTATGGAGTGTGATATATAAAATGTGACATAAATCTGTTTGTTTTGTAAGTAAATCGATGAAAAATTTGACCCGGTGAAAGGAAAGAATATAAAGGAGGGGTAGAAGAAGGGAAATTAAATTTTTGGAAAAGTGAAAGCATGTTGTTTTCTTGATGTAAAATGGAAATGGAATACAAAAGTGTATATAGATAGATACTGGATATATGAATTTATGAATGGAAAGTGTATATGGTTTGAGGCATGAAAATGGAAAGCTGTATATGATATTAAGATGTGTGTAGCGTTTATAATTTAACAGCTTGAGGAGCAACAACATGCTTCAGGCTTTGTAGTTTTGCCAAGAAATATGGGATTATTGGATGAATGAATAAAAGTGGGAAACAAAGTTGGGATACGATAATATTATTATATTCGTTAACATACTGGAAATTTGTGTAATGGAACCCTGTACTCTTGCCAGTACTGACTATCTAGACACTCACGAGGGGAAGAGTGCAGATTTTGCAAAGGGTTATTAGGAGGCGATCAATCGTAGCACAATATGTCGCTATGAAGGCTTACATCTATATCATGGTATAACTTTTCCTTGTGTAAATTCAAGAAAAAAAATTATTCTAGTAAAGTTTTATTTCACATGTTTCAAATTCCAAATCCAATATACTTTGTTGCCTTTCAATTGGACGAGCATCTTTGAGAAATTCCTTGTGAGTGAAACGGACACGGTTTTTGCGCTGCTGAACTGAACAAAGCAATTCATTTATTTTCAAAGTCATTTCACAGAAGAAGAAGAAGAGATACATGTCACCAGAGATTCCTCTTTCATTCTGTCAAAAAGATAAGAGTTATTACTTGTGTTTCTCTCTGGTCTCCTCCAACCACATATATTATATTATCAAGATATTATTCAAAGAACAAAGGAAGAAAGTTGTCGTTATAACTTCCAGTTCCATACATACTCTCCACACATACATACATTCATACATATTCCAAAAACCGACCAACTCGGTGCTGACTGTGGTGATGATCATTTGATTTTCAATGGACTTCTTTGTCGTAACTGGAATATAAAGAGCAACATCCGCCCGCCTCATACAATAGACGCGAATACCACAACAAGAATACTACGCAGTTTATCATCGCCCATCCAGCTTTCCCTTTTCTTCCCTTCCTTTCCCTTTTATTCTATATAAGTCTATAACCATCTAAATTTTTTCCTTTTCCCTTTTTGCTATACGGCAAAATAGATATTTTTGTGTTTTTGTATTTTGTACGGACGTGCTTATGTATATATTATCCGTTTGTAATCTGGTCCGGCGGTTTGTCTTTGGTGTTATGCTGATACTGACTGATGCTTTTCTACTGGCAGAAAGGAAGTGACTCAACTGATGCGGTTATTTTATTTTCTCATTCCCAAGTCCTTCTTAACTTCACCCTTTCTCTCTGCATTCATTTTCAGAGAAAATGAGAATTGCTTACTTTTCTCTTCTCCCCCTTCCTTGTTCTGCTCTCTCTCTCTCCCTTTTCGGATATAATATCTTTAGATCCAACATGCAACTATCTTCCGGCTCCAACTTTCTCCTTTGTTTCTTTTACGTGATCGGAAAAATTCTTCAGGACACAACTGTAAAAGTCCCATATAAATATGTACCAAATATATAGACAAAGTAGGTATTCAACTAATGTATGGTGTATGCAATTCCTGCAAATAATTTCCTTGTGTTTTTTATATTAATGTACACAATGAACATTACCGACATTATTTGTTTTACCTATAACAAACCTCGCTTGGATTGATATATTTTACGTATATTAACAAAGTAGCTTGCTATTATCATATAACTTAATGGAAACGTGGTTCTAAAGTATCCTTCCAGATCCTAAGATTTTTTGTCCAATTTCTCTTTTGTAAAAATAACTTTGAACCGTTTCTCCTAAAACCTCCTTTCTTTTCATTCCAGCTTCCTATTCTAAACTCACTGAGAGTGATGGTGCGGTGAATTGGTGTGATGTGCAGAGGCATCCCATGAATCTCTGACGACGACGTGTGCGAAATTTCCTTGTTCACAAAAAAAATAAGCAGTGTGGAGGAACCCTGTGAAGCGGGCGGAAACTGTCATACAGCATAACGCATAATGATAAGCACAAGGAAAGTACACACAAGGAGAGGGTAAAAACAAGTTTGCTTGTAAAAACATATCGTCGGCATACAACACACAGTGACAAGGTAAACACTTATTGTGTAACCAGAAAAGAAAGGAGCCCGTCACCGCACCATATTGTTCGGCTTGTAAAATGAATATTATCTTTAGTTTCATTCCATCCCATTGTTTTCTGATCATCCTCATCAATATCATTACCCATCCGGCACAAAATGGGCATGTACTTTCTTTAGCTTTGAATTTCTAATGCGAAATTACATAACAAACAAAACATAAAATTACAAAAACAAACCGCATATACCGCTACCGCAAGCAACACCACGAAAGCGTCGGCACTTTTACCTCGCGCGGTGTTGTAGTATCATTTACCAAAAGTCTTGATAGTAATATGATAACATGAAATTGCTCCGTGAATAACCTACATAGTTTGGAGAAAGGGAATAGATGCCGCATTTAGACGTAACAATCTACTAACATCACATTATTGTTAACTTATTTGCCCGACACCTTGCCATTTTGCAGTTCCTTCAGCTGGCTCACTCTACTAACTACGTACACGTTTCTCCATACCGGTGCGGTGGTGGTGATGTTACTCTGTGGTTCTGATAATAATTCCAGAAAAATGTCTATACGTCGGCTGATCAAGAAAATTATAGCACGTACAAATTTCTTTCCTTCACGAAATTGGGCAAATGTCCTAGACGATCTCTGGGTTTACTGGTTAAGGTGGTTCCGTGGCAGTGGCGAATTCCAATAATTCCAAACGATAAATAAAGCCGGGTTGAGAACAGCATGTACACAAGTAGCAAAGTCATTTTAAGCAATGTATTAGAATTGAACATTGTTTTACTTAATTAGTGATCTTGCTATCTGAATTACATGTTCAAATGACATGAGTAGGATTTTTGCTAGTATTTAAGTTTAATTACAACTAAGGTTGAATTTCTGACCTAGAAGATCAAGTTGTCAAACATGTCGAATAAGACCAACAAGGTTATTCATCCCAGTTACGGAGGTGTAGTAGTAGGCGGCTCAAACTTTGGTTTGTTCAATAATTACTTTTAGGATTTTTATGTAAGCCTAACAAGAACCAGACGTCTGTAAAGGTGTGTGTGTCTGGGATGAAAAAAATTTTTCTAAGCTTATCATCATGAAACCAGTAAGTAAGGGATAACAAAGGATTGGTTGTCAGTGGTGGGTATGGAATGTCCATGAGTTGCAAGTTTTTTTGGACAGACAACTGACAGAGCTCCAATGAAGTTACTTGCTTCACGCTATTTAATAAATAACAGCAGTGCACACAACAACACCACCACCACACAGCAATATAGTAATTCAAGTTGATCTGGGAAAAGGGAACGGAAACTGGTGGTTTTCATATCCCATGGCATCACCTACGAACAAATTCAACGTGTTCGTGACTTCGTGTGCAATAAGTCGAACAAGATTTTTTTTTTGTTTCTCCTTTCTTCCTTTTTAGCCGTTTCTCATGGACCATCATGCTCATTGTCGTCATATCGTCTTAGTTGTTGGTATTGGTACAACGGGTGATGATGACGACAGGTATGCTGAAAACAACCGAAAACAAGCCGCCTTGAATGAGCAAAGTTACTACATTCACAATTTGTATTCTTGTCGTGTTCACTAAAACACCGAAATGCTGTCAGGCTATTGAATCAAGGAGCTGTTCATGAGGCAATGTCCAATCCTTGAAAATGATATCTATAAAACGGACACTAGTGGAAAATATTATTGTGCATTCAATGAACAGCGTCACTTGTCTGGTCTCATAAAAACGACATGACCTTTTCTTTCCGCTTTGCCTTCCTTAGTAACTACAAAGTAAAGTGGCCTCATTTACCGATAAAAAATTTATTCTTTGTTCTCCACACTCTTGCTCTTACTCTCTTTGCATGGCTAAAAAAAATTGTTTCATGAAAAAGGGATAACGACTAAGGATGATGATGATATGATGAAGCCTGCATTATTTTTTTCTCTATTTTTCCCATTTTTCTCCATTATTATTTTACACTTTGCCCCTCTTCTCAATTCAATAAAAATAACATCAAGTTTTGTTACTACTATAGACAACGTGACGACGTTACAATGGCTACATACAATGAAAGTACACACACACACTCATCATCTTCATCTCGCAGTTGTCGCCATCAACCTCATCATCACGATCTGGACAACCACTTTGGCGTCGACAACAATTTCATTTCACCGATTTTTTATCATCTTCGTCTACATGAAATATTGTGGCGTAGTAGGCTAAGCAAATAGACAAATACACAGAAGAAACCAACAAACCCGAGAAAACACGCTGTCATTGCACATAACACATATACAAGCATATAAATAGCTTGAGGCAGGCATTGAGCCAAACAACTTCTTCTCCTCCTCTCACATCTACTTTCGTCGTTATCGTCATCAGGATCCACAAAGCTCATCATCTCGCAATAGCAATAATAACGTTTTGTATGCTCCTTGACTCCGTCATTTTATAAAGAAGACTTTACGAACACAATAATAATAATAATAGAAGCAGCAGCAGCAGTAAGAAAAGGGGAAAAGAATTGGGATTCACCGGCAGGCAGAAAGAGAGAGCGGCATGGCAGCAAAAAAGGAATAGTTCCAACAAACTTGAGCTAAAGACATTTTCCTTCAAGTTGAAATGAAAATGTTGAGAGGAGACCATTATCAAAGACATCATAATGACATAATATGTAATATCCATGCATAACACTGGGACTGCCGCCATTCCCGTCATAAGTAATGCAAAAATGCAAAAAAATGAAGAAATCCTTGCTGAAAGTAAAGACGCTACTTGTTCCTAACTTGCATGCATGCATAATACATTCTCATTCAATCACGATGATGCGAAAAAATTGCTTTGAGAAAGGGAGATAGAAGGGAAAAGAGGATTCCCTGCTTTTCTTTCTTTCTTTGCTTTCCCACTTCTCCTTGTTACTTTTTTTTCCTCTGTGTGTTCCTTGTGCAAAATGAGCGCCAAGCGAAATTGAGAGGGTTTTATCTCTTGCTTCTTTTTTTTCCTCTCCTTGCGCGTACTTTCTTTGGCAAGCGACAAGAAAAATTGTTCGTTCGTCCTTTGCCTCTTCGAGTTTCCTTTCGCTTTTCCTCCTGTTTTCTCCTCTGATGCTAATGGTGAAGACCAAGGTATAAAATATCCGTATTCCCTTTGTGGAAGTACACACGGAGGACAAAAATATTCAGGGGGAAAGGAGCTAAGAAAGTAAATTTGGAAGATTGTACAGAGTTGTGTTGTTTGCTACCGCTCCTCCTTTTCCTTCTCCTGCTTTTTTTTCTGGCTTGGAGTATCGAGTATCGACATAAAAAATGATATATTTTGGTGATCCTTCTTCACCTGTGTATATTTCATTTCGCCTCTCGCTGTCGTACTCTCCGCGTCTTGGTCTTATGGCGGCCACCCAAGTCATCATTGTGATCATCTTTGTCGTAAGAAGAGAAAAACGCAACAAGAAAAAAAAATTCAGCAGCGAGATTGGATTTTTTTTGGAGGAGGAAAGAACTGATGTGCTGAGTATTGACTTGGCTTGTGTTCTGCTGCTGTTGACGATATGGCTCCACTGCAGACAGTCACTCCATCAAAACGTCCCATACATTTTTTCACTCTTTGTTTACTACTACTACACCCTTCCTTCATCCTTACCAAATGTACTTCAAGTTCATATTATATAATCTGTATACCTATATAATGTATTGTAGTTATATAACGTACATAAATAAATGAATGGTGAAAGTGATAAGATGCATGTAGACGGATAAATGTATAAGCTTAAGGGTACGCGTATGTTTTGTTGAGGGCAGTTTTTTTCTTTAGTGATGTAGCTGTTGATGATGATGATGGTAGAAAGTCAGATTGGATTATTTCTGTGATGCGAAGGAATGTACGTTGGTAACCTGATACGAGCGCACGTGCATGAAAAAAGGAATTGTAGAGGATGTTGTTGCTGTTGTACTGGTGTTATTGTCTGGATTATAGTTTTACTGCATCATCGTCATCCAGAAAACAGAGAAGTAAATGGAGAAGAAGAAGAGGATTGGGATGACAGAGAATGTATTCGTATGAGTAGACGTTTCCAAGTTTTATATATATATTTTTTTATATATATTTTATTATGTATTGCAATTGCAACGAAATCTTTTTTTTACTTGTTTGATGTGTGCAAATGGATCTTGCAATTTTGAGGAGAAAAGGGAAATAAATGTGCTTTGGAAATTGACCCTTTTTTGAAGAGCTTTCTCTATAAGTACTTGCCACGGATTATACTTTGCGTGAGTATTGTGTGGTAGGTGATGTAGCTAGTTTATGTTCAAATCGAGAAAAATAGCTGAGAGGATGACTGGAGAGTAAATTTCTTTTTGGAGAATCTCTACTTTTTTCTCCCCATTGGTTTCAGATTTGTGGGTTGGTTAGGTTAGGTGGATCGTTTTTTTCCAGAAAATAAAAAAAAATGTACCAAACATTTGAGACCCACTGCTCCGTTGCCTTTGTGCTGTCATTCAAAGCCGTGCTGTGTCTGGAATATATCCTTTCAGTTAATTCACTGGACTCAATTACCATATTCATGCTGCTACGGCATCCTGCCTGACTACTATAACAAATTATCAGGTTACGTTGCACTGATTATTTATTTGCTTTAGGGTATATGAGTTCATAATTCATTAAGTTCTCGGCATTTACTTTCGGTTTCTTTCTATTATCAGCTCTCACATTCCCTTCTAAATTTCGCTTTTTGGTCCAAAGTCTACTTTTCATGAATGAAAGATTTTTGGTGGTATGCGGCCTAATGAGGTAAGACCAGGAATTTTGACTGGGACAGTGGTGAAAAAAAATGAACATAATAATATTCAAGATTTATAATCAGCACCGCCACATTATGCTGTCGTCATTAAGAACTCGCTGATGCCTGAGCACGAACTCGCATATGAAATCATTGTGTCCTTCAGCGTACAAGGATGTTAGGCCAAATATCTGGATTTTAAAAATTCCTTGTTTTCCTACCGTTATGCTAGATGGAATTTTGCTTAAATTGTTGATTCCTAAATTTTCCAGATTTTCTTCCTTTATATTTATGTTAACGACTATGCGTTATACTCATGGAAACCAACAGCGATCATGGAATTTTGTTTACAATGGAGTACTTATCGTTATCATCATCATGATCATCATGCGATGCAGAGTAATATTGGAACGCATTGTACATAAATAAGATGAAAGTACTACTGGGAGCAGTGCGGCGATTTTTCGGAACTCACCATCAGCACCACACCGGCATCAACGGCAGCATCTTTCTGGAAGATGTTGTTGATGATGTTTCAGTACTATTAGATTACAGCAGTAGAGAAAGTATGTAGGAAGCGGAAGCGCACGCAATAATAATCTATGTAAGTACTTAGTTTGGGATTCTGGGATCATTGCACACAGGAACGATGACCGGTTTCGACTTTCCCGATTGTTCTTTCCGAAAATTTTCATTCAGTTTTTCTATTAGTTATGCCTCTTACTTTTTCTCTGCACGATTATATTGGTATTATTTACACTACAACAATATATATTTATACAACATATAACGACTACCGCTCGTGCGAAAGATTTTCAAATATGTCCCACTCACTCGTTTTTTTTCTTTTTCAAAATAACTCTCAGTAAGTATGTGGTTTCCCTGTTTTCTTGTGTTTCTTAGTGACCGGTGTGCTTGGTTGGACATGAAAAATCAAATTGGTTGTACAATAGCCCCTCGTGTAGAATAATAAAAATGGTCCGTAGGACTATATTCCAGGAAAGCGATGCGGCTAGAAAATATTATAGCAAATTTGCATATTATTACAGGCAGAGTAGCTTGATATTTCATGCTTAATGATCCAAGAGTATTACGACTTGTTAACTTTTTGTACTGTATAGTAGCTACTGAACGTACACTAGTGAAAGGGATCACTCCAAATATTAGTTCGCATCCATACAACAGTAACAAAAATGAAAGACAGTGAAAAGAGTTTCGAGTAAAATTGTAGACCTGGGAATATTTCCTTACCAAGGAAAGGTGTACAAAAATGCGTGTAGTCTTTCTCTGAAACCACTGGGAAAAAACGGGAGAGGATATATGGTGAACACGTGCAATCTTTAGAAATGTGGCAAACAGTTTAGAGTGCTTTTATTGCGTATAGCCGCCAATTTCCCTCTCTGCTCTCATCTCTGCAACCACCATTACAATTTTTTTGTTGACTATCAACACCAATACAAAACGGCAACAACAACAACCAATGAAAAAGATAACCACCAGTTCAACAAACGTTGTAGCACAGAGCATCTTTCCCAACAACAAAGCAAACTTTTTCAACAATAATAACAACCAGCAAAAAGTACACAGCTCTATCTGTATCTGTCCGTTGTTTGCAAAATATACAAAACTGTTGTACTTCTTGTCTGTCGCGGCTGCTTTCATTGCCTTTACAATAATGCTTTCCCGAAGTCACTTTTTTCCCAATTTCTTCAGGAGTGAAAGTAAATACAACTCAACTCACACATTTTGTTTAGTTATGGTTCCTATCTCTACTAACTGTGAGAAGTCGCTTCCTTCATTAGAAAAACATTCTTAAGTATTTTTGCGCGACTGTTACCAACACCACCATCCCAAAGCAAGCAAAACTCTGCCAATTCCTGTGTGCACGGAGAATACTAATATGAACGCGATATCGTTAAAAAATAAACAAATAAAATAAATTCCTCGCGTTGTTCTTCCTCTTCTACAGATGCCACGCTTTCTATATGACTACCTACTAACCTTCATTTTTCTTTCGCTGTTCGGAAGAACGCCCGCTATTTGCTGCTATGTAGGATTTTGTAATGACTGCCGGTGGCGATGATGATTCCCAAAATTCCAAACAAAAATTTCACCCAAAGAAATACCAGGAAGCTGTGAGCGTTGCAGCAAGACAATAACGGCAAAGAAAAAAAATATATTAATCGGAATGCAGAGTCCTGGGTCGGCTTCCTGCTTATTTTTTTTGACGAGCGGGTGAAGAATATGAAAAATCGGTTATTTTTAGAAGGGCACCCGGAGCTAGGCGGAAGATAACAATGAAAAGAGAAAAATAAGAATGACGTGAATAATATGATGATGTTGAAGAAGAAGTGGTGTGGAAGAGTGAATATTATTGTTGCTGTTTCGTATAACATTATTTTGTTTAGATTGGTGTAACTGTTGTATCTAAACATTTTTATTTCGATTTAGCATTTTTTTTCATTCTTCTCTCACCTCCTACATACCTGCCGACAATAACCAACTGTCGTCATCTCATTTATTTTTTTCCAACATTCCATTCCAGAGAAAGACGGCAAGGTGTGATTGGTGGTGAGTATAAGAGTAGTGGTGAGAGACAGGGAAAGAAAGCATGGGATAAAAAAAACTAACTGGATTTCTTTGTGCATATTACGTGCATCTCTCTCTCGCGCAAATGAACTTGTAATAAAAATACATAAAAAATGAGCACAGGAAAATAAGAGGACTACATCGAGAGAAGTAGAGAAAGCCGAGGATTTTTGTGTGCATAATGTGCAATGGAAGAAGCAAACGGCGTGAATAAATAAACACGTCGACGTAGAGTAAATCTGGTGAATATTTTCTTGATAAATAATATTATTTTGCTATTTATTATGTGCCGTTTTTTTTCTTTGGATTTTCCATACCTTTTTATCTTTCTCTCTCTCTCTTTCCCAGATTTCCAGCATATTTTTATTGCATCGACATAGCAGCTACTAGTGTGCTGCTTATAATAGTGTTGTTGTTGTGAGCCTGCATGTTTTTGTGCAGTTGGCTTTTTTTGGTGCTGTTACATATTTTCCGGTTTTGGGTACTTATTCCTGTCTAAAAAGGCCAAACTGGTAGCAAATGGTGGAAATAACGTACATACTCATGCATACACCACCAGAGTGAGGAACAGAGTGATGGAGAAGTGGAGAGCAAAAATTCGGAGGAAACTGAGAGAGGCAAAAGGCACAGGACCGTTTTTTTTTCTACACAACGACCTAAGTAACGTGACCATGGAGGAATGTGGTTGAGTCTGAAGGCGAGAGCGGACCAGATCAGCTAGTCTAGCAGACAGGGACGCTTTTCTTCTTTCTCTTTTGCAAAATACAACTCTACTAGTAGTAGTACATACTTCACATAACAAGAGCATTACGGCGACGATCAAAAACTAGTCGTCATAAACGGAGAGGAGAATAACAAAAGGAGAGAAAAAGTGGTGGTGGTGGTGGTAGTTACAGAGAAAACGGGAAAAAGAGAGAGAAAAGAAGGATTAAACCGTTTTGGTTTTCAACAGGAAAGAGCAATGCTGCTGGCTATAGGGAAGGTTGGATGGCTAAACGCCACTTTGACTTTTTGGATTAAGCAGTGTGGTGGTAGGGAAAAGAAAGAATAGCAGCAGCAGCAGCAATACTAACGCCGCATACACACACACTCACACTCACCATCCATACCACAGCCGCCACACGGGAGGAAGAAAAACGGAAGGATGGGAAACGTGAAAACCTTTGCTTTCTCCTGTCATTCGTTACTTCACTTGACTGGCCTACAACTCGGTTCTGTCTCTCTTCTCGCTGCAGCTCCTCAAAGTCGTCTCTTCTTCCTGATAGAGTGACTGAGTCTCCTGTCTCCTGTTTTCAAAGCTTGTCTTGTGAGAAGTCAGTCAGGAGAAGTGTGTGCACAAACATAACAACAATAACTCCTACGACAACAATACCTTTTTCCCGTTTTGATTAGTTCGTTATGAAAATTTACGAGGTCTTTAGAGCCTTCTAAAAAGAGTGAAAATACGGACAGATTATTATTATGTTATTTTTTCTTACCTGCTCTCCTCTTGTCTAACCACCAGAGTAAAAGTCATTCCTCTCAAATTCTCGCACGACTAGCTTTCCCCTTCACTCCACTCAACTCCCCAGCCAGATTGTCCAGTGAGTGGAGAGTTCCGCAACAAGAGTGGCAAGTATAACAAACAAACAGAAAAGTTTCCTTTGTTAGTGACCATTCTACTATCCAAAGGGAAAATGATAACGAGCACAAGAAACCGAGTAAGAGCAGCAAGCAAGCAACAACAATAATAATAAGAGTAGCAGTTTCACAAACTCTTTAACTCAATTCGCAAGTAGTCAAGTTAAAGGAAGAAGGATGATGATACAGCGTATTTTTTGGGGGAAAGAGCATTCAATTGAATGGAAAGGGCAATAAAATGTTAAATTGTGCCAATTTATTTCATTAGACAGACGAGTAGAGACGAAGGTGAAAAGTGTGTGTGACAATTTACGGTGTTTTCGTATCAACAGAGAGGGCAAAAGAGAAAAGATTTGATTCCTGCTGCGTAGGCAGACACTCTTCCACCTCAATAATAATAAAATAAAGTGTAGTTTATGACGGTAATCATAGCCGTTTATTAGTGGGAATGTGACGTGATCGCCGGTCTATAAAAATAAAAATCGGATTTAAGTTGATTATTAGCATTACCATTAAAATGATTGGTGGGGGACGATCAAGGCACTATAACAATTGATATTATGCGTAGTGATTTGTAAGTGACATTTATGTGCGTGCTGATTAAAGCAGGACACAAAAAAAAACACAAACGCTTCTGTTTGCCCGCACCGAAAAAAAATAACATTTTCTCTTTCGGGAAGACTAAAGCCAGTAGAAAATGAAATGAGATTTATTTTCATTTTTTTGTCTGGATTTCTAGTTTTACTCTCAGAATATTGATTCTTGATGGAGAAAATGCTATTAGTGTCCGTTACCTACAAAACTATACTGTTGGGGGCATAGAGAAAAAAAAAGTAAAAAAGAAACTTGGTGACAGACACGTACATTTGGTCATGATAACAAAGAGCTATTGTGGTGGTACAATAGTTGTACGTGTATTTTGTGCATCATCATCATCATCATCAGTAGCATGATCGCATACATGTATCACGCTATCTTATGTACATAATCCATTCTGGAGTAAAGAAAGTAATAAATCCTGTTTGCCGTATGCCGAGGAACGTGTGTGCCAGTGAAAGCTTTTACGCTGTTTATGCCTGTCCTTCGGTTGTTCCTGCAGACCCCGTGAAAAAAACAAACTTTATACAGATTTCCGTACATGACAAACAAATAGTCGTCTGCCTGTCGTGTTATTGTCTCAGCGAAAATTAAGGTAAAGAAAATATCCACTAATTGTTGTGTAGGAGGGGGGAAGATGAAGGTTATGGCTTTGTCTTGGAATAAAATCTCCATTTACTGTGATTTATTTTTTTTAGCTTACATTACACAACAAATTGTAGAAAGCATGTCAGCATGATTTGTTTTTCTATTTGGGTTTTGAGGGTGATGAGGATAACCCATATTGATAGCGTTTGATTTCATTTTTTTATGGATAGTCCTGCTTTGGACACACAATTCCATTAGAACGTTGACGTTACTGACGTCAGATTGAATTGACGAGAGCTTATAAGGAGAGGATATACAGAAATGCTTATCCAATTGTGGTGCATTGCCGCATTGTTCATAGAATGCCTCTGTGTAGTATAATGTATTTATGTGTTTGTGTTTACCTAAGCTTTCGCAACGATTTACTTCCAACATGTTTATGCCTGAAAAGTTACGCTAAGTTTGCGCTTGCTCATCACTAACAATATGACAGTGACAGTAATGCTCTTGTGAACCACAGACAAATATAATTTTATTTCGGTAGGAACTCATGTTTAGCCAGACTCTGGCAGCTTTTCATGGATATTCATTCATTCATTGTGCAAGCTTTCAGATTCAGAGCTTCCATACCAAACAGGATAACACGGAGTATTGCAGTTAAAATTTTCCCACAAAAGGGATAAAACTGTGAATGGAAAAATGTATATGCCTATTACCATTTGCATACCATCAAGTTCTTTTTCGTGCTCAACATGTTTTTTGAATAGAAGGGATGTATGTGGAGGAGGCAGGTTTGTAATCCCGTATGAAAATTTAGTGTTCAAACATTGCTAATCGTGTTATTAAACATATCCTGTAATTTCCGGTTCAGCATCTCCCTTTTTCTATTTCGTTATTTATAAAAAAAAACTAGAGTATATATTCATACCGTATCCTGCTTGTTTGCTATTTTCTTCATTCAAACAGTCCAATTTTGTTGAAGGAGGAACATGCGTCGCATATTGAACAAGTTTCAACTTTTATTTAACTCGTTTCACTTATGCATACCGGTGAAGCAAATGATTATTATCCCGTGTATTTACAACCATTGTGGATTGTAACGGTATAATAATAATAGTAATAATACCAGTAATAATAATAATGATAACAATAGAATAATAATTACATATAATATATTGAGCCCAGGATGAAGAGTAACTACGCGCATCTTGTCGGATCATTGGAACGGAAGTAGTGAAATAAGCATGTCGTACAGATAAACAAGCCATGCTTCATTCTTCATCACTTGACTTAAACTATTCCAGACGTACTTGTACTTGTCTATGTAGCTCTCAAAGGCAATGGCACTAAATTTCCCCTAAATACATCCGGATTCCGGACACCGAGAGGGGCAGAGAGACAAAAAACTTTGTACTTTGTTTTGGATTAGAACCAGGAGATAGAAAGACCAGATATAAAGATCGGCGAATTTAAAATTTTGCGCTATCTTGCCCAACTCACATTAGTATCATGTTCAGTTTCCTTGGGTCGGAAATACATTTTTGTCGACCTTTTGATGTCCCCTCAAGTGAACTCGAAATTTGTTTTGTTGTTGTTCTGTAGTTGTTTAGTTGAATTGCACATTTGCACATTTACGAGTGACCGACCACACAAGTACGCTGAAATGCTAAAACATAACATAGCAGAACGTAGATCTAAAAGTGTACTAAAAATTGATGAGGTAAAACGGGTAAAAACTGCGATGAGATTACAAGTGAAAGCTAAAAAGTTCTGAAAGGTTCATATTATAATAATATTCAATGTACATAGAGATGGGAATGGAGAAGATTGAAACTTTCCTTTGGAAAGCTATCCATGTTAGGGACTAGTACTTTGAAAAATAAACTTTTTTATCTGATCAAATCTACACATCTAGTACACGCTTACATTTTTTACTGTTTGGAATGTGCTCCGGATGTGAAACATTCGCACTTATCCAGGATAAATGCAGATTATTTGATAGTGTCCACACTATATTTTTCATTTTATATGCCATAATATCCTACAAAGTAAATCATACTTTCAAACCATTTACCATTCTATTCAACCTTGGAATCTTATTTCGTGTAAAAGAAATATTTCATAGCAATTCCAGCCAAGGTTGTGTTTTCTTTGCTTAAAAAAGCGAGCAGGATAAAAGCAACCCTGGGAAAATTTATCTTATTTTACACGCAATTGGATCCTATAAGGTTGTATACGAGGAGACGGCCAAGACGCAGTAATAATCATTTTCATGAAATCGCACAACATGTCACATGACAGCTACGACTGGAGCACATATTTCTTCACATTCAGCTTTTATTCCGTTTAGTTCTTTAAACGAGACTCATAAAAGTATCCAAATATTGTCATGACCAGGCATAACATTACATTTATTTTTACAACCTATTTTACAACCCTAATATTCATTTAATTAGGGTCAATTGCAATCAAAGCCATGCCTGGCTTCCACCAAAACGGACATTGTAAAATGTTATGTCAGGCTGTATCCATGCATACCAAACATGACGTAATTGGAACCCGTCGAAATGACTCGCTATTTAAATTATATTTTTAATAGCATTCCTCGATAATAATGGGTAGTTTTTACAAAATTACGGTAATGATCAATGTTGTTGTGCAACTATAACGATAACGAAACAAATATTGGCCAGCCACAAGAATATATTCAGCGTGTTAAATAAACAAGTCTGTGTATATGTTCGGCATATTAATAAGATTATATGCATTAACTTCAACGGTTCGGCCAGATAAATGTTATTATGTACATAGATGACGGTTAGCGCAATTTTTAGTTACCTACGCGTACACTGATGTACGTTATACGATTCAAGTAACAATCTCTTATGTAATATGCCAAGGGTCATGAAATCCTACAGTAGTTGTAAATGGTCTTCTTAGAAACAATTATACTCTTTTATACAACATGTTACCAGAACAAGAGAAAATCAGGTAATTATATAAGATAGGAAGCCTCTCGTCGTCGTCGTAGTGATACCCGTTATTCATGAACTGCGGCACACACACACACTCCTCCGCGACGTTATGCTGGTGCACCCGCACAAACGTTAATGTTTTTGACATTTTCCCTCGTCGTCTCATGTTACGACTTACGACTCTGCAACTCATTTCTATAACAAATACGGGACACACGATTTACTTTTTTTCCAAAGAAAAGCGACCCGTTGTAGACAAGAGGTAAGTAACTTTAATGAAAGATGTACTGCTGCTGATTCACTAAACTTTATTTTCCTAGAGACAAGCAACCTTGTTTCAAAATGTTTGTAACTTGAAGAGTTGAAGGCAATTAGTGCAAAATTAGTAGAGATGAAAGATCTCTCGCAAAATTATTTATAGGGCTTGTCTTGACTTTCCCTTTGCTTCTTCACTTCCAGCAGGAGCAGCGTCGCCCGTATTATGAAATAAGTAGAGAAAAAGAAGACGGTGAATAAGCAGGATCTCACAAGTTTTGAATTTTTTATGGGGCAATTAAACTACACAATAGAATATAATATCGTTCGTTTGAGACTTACAAATACATCCAACTAAACCGTACGTTGTTTCTCTCGACTCCAAGGCTAAAGCTCTCTCTCTCTCCGTTCATTTCTCGTTTTTTGTTGGACAAATGCCATCATGAATTAAATTTCATTTTATCCATTCCCCTTGTTCGTATAAAACAGTGTGTAGTATGTGTGTGTATCTACACACTTCACAGAGAAAAAAGGACAAGATCAGTAGAGCTGAGCAAAAATGGGAAATAATGAAAGTGAAAAGTGTTGTGAACCTATTTTTCGACTTGCTCCAAAATGTCCTTTTCATTTCACTTGAATTTCCTTTATCCTCTACTTATCAAGTGTTTGTTTTAACTTAAAAGGAGCGTGGAGGAGTCATTTACTAATAATAAATAACGACGTTATTGGTTATTTGAGAGAACGCAAAAGAAAGTTAATAGGAAACGGAAAGAAAGAAAAAAATCTCAACGATACACTTAATGTTGCATAAGGAGTAGGATAGAAGAAAAGGGGAAAGAAGCAGGAAATGAAATAGAATTTCTCTCTGGGACCCCGGCTAAAAAATAAATGGCACTTTGTGCAATGTCTTCATCAGCATTTAATACAATGGAGTTGTGCGCGAGGAGTAATGATGGAAAGCAATTTGTATGATTTTTATTTCGCTGGAAGCCACCGGATACAACGATGCAATAAAATTGGCAAATTAATATTTCAAATGGTTCCTTCCCAGTGGGGATACGATTTTCTCAGATATTACAAAGAAATTGAGATTGAATTGCAGAAGAACGTTTACAATAAATAGAGCCATTAGCAGTAAGTACTCCCCGATAGCAACTTACGGGAAAAATGTTAAGGAGGCACGCTCTCAATTCATTATTCTATCAACTATTTTTACTAGTCTTGTGTGCGCGTTGAGATCTATTCCTTTTTTCATTTAATATTATTTTTTTGGTTATTTCAAATAACCAGAAGCAACGAACATTTGAAGCAAAATACTCTTAAACATAAAAAATCCAGATATATCCTCGAGTGACGAGCCAAAGAAGTTTACTAGGTTTCCAAAAAATCTGGTCGGCACACTGTTCCGTATTTACGCCCGGAAAAGCCATTACACCCGTGTTTAGCAACCTAGTAGCTCATATATAAGTTGGCTAAACTACTTTTAGATTAGCTGAGGGAAACCAGTTTCAAATAAATGGGTGGGAGGACGAAAATCGTGGTAGAAAAGGGATTCATAATGATAATGTTTGCTAGTGGCTATTAAAACGTTACGAAATTTGAGTTGGTGCCCCTCCGAAAGATTTCTGGTGATCAAAGTTAAGTAGATGAAAGTAATTTTTCTCTCTTGTCATTTTATTTCTGAGCATTGGCGGTTACAACATTTCTATTACTTAATATTGAGTGAGTCCTAACTAGGTACTTATCTTATATAAAATACTTTAGTATATGGAAATACTAGAAAATTAAAAAAAGAATAGTTTTTCGAGGGTTTCTCTAGTTTCTTACTACGGTAGAGTAGGTCAAACAGAAAGTCTCAACACACAGCCTCAAAGACAAGATCTGAGGGAATTCGTGTCTTTCTTACGAACGAAGGGACATCCGCGTAAGATTCTTTGCCGAGATAGGTATTCCTTTAGGTTGAATTTGAAAAACTTTACGCATTCAACATTCACCAGGAAAAGGGAAATCTTCAAGAGATTGTGGTTGGAAGCCGCAAAAACTCATCAGGCCTTACGGTCTCATTGTTCATATTATTCCGTCTACTAGTTTTTTTTACTAATGATTTACATTTCTGTACAAAAATACATTTTACAGAAAAAAAAGTACAAAAGCTTATCAGACATGTACGCGAATTGAGGGAAACGTGCGCCAATTCATAAGTAACACACGTTGAAATATGTATATATAATATACGGTGAATTTTTTTGCTTAACAAACCAAAAAAACCAGAAACTTTTTTTCTTCCTTTTTTAAAGTGATTTACGTAGCTTGATTCATAGCGTTATCATAATAGTGTACACATGGATAAGTTTTAGGAGCGTGCTGACAATGACGGCAAACCGTGCAATGAAACGGGTTAGAAGAAAGGAGAGCATGAAAATATATATAAAAACAAAACATGGAATAAGGAACAAGAAGAAAATTTCTATACTACTATTGCCTATCTGTTTTTTATTTTACTTTTTTTCCAGCACCATGCGACTACACCATAATTTTCGCATAATATATTTTGGACATTAAGAAATACAAAAGAAAGTTGGATACAAAGAAAAGGTTCCGTTTTGAACGGTATCCATTTGACGAATCATTTTAGCTGAAAAGTTGTGAGTACGACTTCACTCTGTGTTAGAGTAAGGAAAGGTCACAAATTTACGTGGGGATTTTCATGGAATTTGCACACATTTTCTTTCCGCATTTGCCTACAAAAATCGTACCAATTTTATTTTCATGATTTGGGAAAAAACAAGATACTTTTGAATTAATGAGAAAGTTAATTTATCTTCCATATCCGCTAGCAATGTTTTCTGCACTGGAAAAAAACTTTAATTAATTTCTGATTTTCGGTTAAAACTTTTTTTACTAATTTAATAAAAATCTCCTCGTAACAACATTTCTACCGCACTATCAGTATCACGTGTTACATAAAAAAGTTAATTGCCGTATCCAACCATTAAAAAATCGTAACTGCCCGTTTTTCACCACTTTCTTTACGACAGCAACGGTCCTCAAATCGACAAAAAGGTTTAAACATAATAAAACAATTCTACTTTGCTCTTAGTCTGTTTTCTGTCCAACTTGAGAAACAATAAGAATCTAACTCTCTACACGTCTTGAAGCAGAAAGCAGAGGAGAGAAAAGAGAGAGGGGATCTAAGTGTAACGAGACAATGTTTTTATTGTTGTGTTGTTGTACTTTTTTATCTATATAAAAAATTAACGGTCGAGTGTGCAAAAATAGCTCCAAGCATGATTCTTTACCCTGTCCGTCCTTCTCGCCTTTCCATTGTAGCACAGCACGTCGAGAGAAACTTTCAATCTTATCTGCCTCCAGTATATTCGCTACACTTTACCAACTAAAGTGTATTCCCCAAAAGATACAAACCGTATTAGATTTTTCTTTCATCATATATAACCTAAACTCTTTGGCTTATGTAAGACACACAGGCCTTTTTTATTACCGACGACGAGCGCGTCAAAGGGAGATTTTGTAACAAAACTGCAAATACTACTACTCACATGGAAAAATAAAAAAAAATCAATTCAGCCTTGAAGTGTCGAAACACTGAACATAAATCATACTTTTCATCCAATTATCCATTAAGTCAGATGCACATTTCCCATTTCGTCCTAAATGTTTCCGCTGTGTCGTATCCAAAACCCCATGCTCCAACAAAGTTGTGAAAAATGACTACTTAAACACATCTCAAATCCACTAGTAAAAAAGGTAATTAAAAAATATCGCAAAAAAGGGAAATCAGGTTAGCTATTTTTTTTAAGAAAAAAAAACTAACTTCAATTTCCTAAAGGTCATCATCTCTTTACTAAACTCTCAGGTTATGCAAGTGCATCTAGGTAAAAAAAAAGGCATGAATAGGGCAAGCAATTAGTGTATAGTGTCTATATAGGTGCATAATCTGTAGGGTATCGTTAGCTCAACATAAAAAAACCTTTTTATTATTATCATTATTATTAGTAATATTATTAGCAAAAGTAGGATCTCTTTTGGGTGGCATGTGGATTCATCATCTTGATGGCAGCCAGTGCTAAATTGTTGGAATAGTGATACTTTTGTGTTTTGAGAGACGTGAGACAAATGGTGTTTTTCTTTCGCCTCTCCAAAAACTCCACCCTTTTGGTCCTGAGAACTAAAGTCTATGTAGGAAATGGATTGATACTTTCAAAAGGAGTAGCAGTACAAGACGCAGTAGCACGTTCGATATATAACAAACTTTTATTATTAGGACGTCAACGTCGACTCTCTCACACGCTATTACGATACGACGCGATACATTATTACTTTACATAAAATACGTACCAGAAAATACATGCATTATATATTATGAAGATAAAATACCACTATTTCTTTTTCTCATCTCTTTTATTCAAGTCATCGTTTCTTCTTCTTCTTTTGCCTCTTCTTCTTTTACTTCTTTTTGGTACGTACCACTGCTGCACCACTGCTTCTGCTACTACTCGTTCATCTTGGAATCGCTTTGGAGTTCTCTTAATTGCCTTGTCAGACAAGCAGCTCAATCGTCCCAACCAAACCATCAAACCACCAAAAACGCAGAAAAAAAAAGAATAAAATGAAACAGAAAAGTAGGTTCAGCAGCCAAACTAACAAGTTGTATAAGTGTTCTATTCTCTCTGTCTGTGGGTTTTTGCTGAGGTAAGCGTCTTTTACTTTTAACTACAGAGAGAGGACTAGTGAGTGAATTGGAGTGAAGGAGGCTCAAGTTAACAAAATAAGATGCCATCACACTATCATCAGTTCCATTTTAAAACGGACTTTCTTAGCTTTTTATTAGAGTTGCGAGTTGTTTCAATATAATAGTAGTAGAAACCTCATATATCCCCAATCTATATGCTCTGTTGAACCCGTATGCTGTAACAGTGTTTCTTCTTCTCTTATGTACTTATTATTATTACTACGTTATGTATAATGGGTCGTGTGTGTTTTTCCGTTTCATTAAGATCGTGTCGAGCTAAAAAATTGTTTGAATGTGGCTGCTTTTAAACACATTAAATTCACATTGCGGGGTCGTTTCGTCGTCGTCGATACATGAAAAGGGAAGCAAAAAGAGACACAGCGCACGGTAGTATTTTTTGACTGATTTATTTCTAGGGATTTTGTACACCATTTTTTTGAGCCAAGCTAGTAGAAATGACTATTTTTTTTCTCTCTCAGGAGAAGTTCCTTGCTTGAATTGCTTGATAAGAAACGTGATGATAATTCCCAATGCTGATTACTCCATCCATATGCTATGTCCTTCGCCTCTCGTCAAATGAAGTAGTCATAATGATGAGAATCGATTTAGGAATTTACAAATCTAGCAAACTAGACAGAGACACGTCTTACTTTACAAAATGTGGGCAATATTCGTTATAATGTATTATGAGTTGCGCACACTGACTGAATGAAGTAAATTGACAAATTTTATAACATTGCCTTATAATGCATTATATAGCTTTCGTAGTATTTAATAGTGGAGTTTGGACTCGTCAAACTCAGACAAATATGTCATTGCGTGACTTGTCAGGCTCCAGGAAGGTATGAAATGCATGACATTATTGTTAATCCACATCAAGGTAATGGCGACAGCTTATCTTTACACTGATAGCTGGCTGCATCAAGGTACTTGATCACTATGTACATACTTGTCCACGCAGAAAGATTAGCTAAAATATTTTAAACCAAATATAACATCATTAAACAATAAAATGAGGAACTCACCACTTTTGCATAAATAACATTGTCTCTGTCTATGCCATTTTCTGTTACACAACATTATTTTATTATCTTTTATGTTTTCGCATAATTCCATGAATGTTTGTGTGAACATACCTACGTGCATGCATGCATATACACGTGCATTAATTGTCAATGCTATTTTATAGATAAAATTATTATTATTATTATTATTATTATTATTTTCTTGTTCCATTCCAGAAGCTGCACTGGAGGAAGTATGTTGCTGTGACTCTAATAAGGAACAAAACAGACGACACTTACTTGACGCTATCATTAAGAAGGAAACAAATCTCAACGTCAGAGTCGTATACTTTTATTCTCCATTTTTTCCCCAAACAGTACATTTAATACCGACGTTGTTGTTGTCGCTTTGCTTGTCACCATTATCATTCTCATGCCCCTTATATGTCATTGCACTGTAACTGTCTGGAGAAAAAAAAGTGCGGAAATATGAAGCATAGCAGAATAAAATGTTATGTGAACGTGACATTTTTCTAGAAATAGAATGGGACACTTACGATGACTTCTGCCACTTCTGCGATAGACATGTAATGATAAGATAATATGATGATCATTAAAAGCTGATTGCATCGTTGTTGTCATCATCATCAACATCTTCATAAGAGCAAAAGGACCAGATTACAAAGAAAAAAAATAATAATGACAGAAGTGTATATGACTGTCGACGCTGTCATTTTTTAGTTTCTTTTTTTTGCTTCATGTACTGATAATTTATAGGATACATGGCTATATAATATTTCCCCATATAATTCCCATTTACCATCATCATGACTCTGCATCTTCAAAGAAAACTGAATACTGATGCTGTCTTCTATTATAAGATGTATATATCTCTGTAAGTTGGATATTTTTATTGCATGATATGATAATAGCCAGAAGGTCAAATTGTGTACAACGAACAATACCTATTGTATCTTGTTTCTGCGTGGGGCAAGGAGCTTTTTTGTGAGTAAAGGTAAGAATAAAGAAACTAAAGGCAGATTGTTTGTGCTGTGTTGTAATCCATTGTTGTGGTGATTGCAATCTAATTATTTGACTACATGCCAAATAAATTGTAAAAAAATTCCTGATGGTGTCATATTTGCTTTTTGACAATTCATTAAAAACAGGATAGTCTTCACTTCACCCACGCTCTGGTCATCATCATCGGGAGTAATGGATGTAGCAGTGTGAAGTGATTTTGACCGGAAATAATATCATTGAAAATATGACCCAACTGATGGCACCACAGTCCAGCCAACCAATCCACTGATGTTCCTACAGGAAAAATAATACCATTGATATTTCATACGAGCATTGTTGAAATTGATAGTTTCTTTTAATGATGCTGACGTTAATAATAACTATGAAATGTCACACTGTGGCTCGAGACCCACACACTGTTCATTTACACAACACACGACATGGACAATGAAAATGAGCGGAGAAATTATTACTGTTGCCATTACAAAGGTGGCAAGAGAAGACCTTTGGCGACAGTAGTGTGAGGATAAACCGCAAGTCTCACGAGGACTATAACAATGTTTCCTTCCCCTCTGAATAATGACAAATAACCCACACCATCAGCAACATTACGAGATAAAAGCTCTCCATTTGCACTCCTCCAACATGAACGCTGTTTGCTAGAATGATAAAACTACAAAACTTATGTATGTACATATAACTTCATAATAATACGTATAACGAATAACGACTAAAATAAATAAAAAAAAGGTTTTCACAAGTTGCGGGTTACCCCTTTTTCCCTCCTACCAAATAGCTCAAAATGATAATATTCTATATAGCTCTCTGATATGACTAAAGTGAGTGCAAACTATCGCCGACGTGTTGTCATAGTGTATGTGCTAAACCCAATAAACTAATGATAGAAGAGAAAAGTATAGTCCATAAGTCTCCAAGTCCCCGGATCTCCTCCACTCCATAATAACCATTAGACTTAACAGTATTTTATAGTCCTTATATTTAGCGAGGTCGGGCTACCATTATTAAACAATGACAAATGACCGCAAGGCCTGTTGGTTATTACTGTCATATATGCTGCTACTGTTCGTGTGGAAATAATTTTATGTTCGCCTGCTCTGGCTACGCAAAGTTGGTCACGTTCAAAAAGCAAAAAATCAATACTTTCTTTTTATCGGGTCAATAATACAATTACAATACACACAATAATGATAATAAATTAGATAATATTATTAAAAAAGTCAGTAGAGCCAAAAAAATGAAATGTTTGCAGTGCTTCATCGGAATTGGGAGCACTGTGTACGGTTGAATAGTAAGTTATATTAGCAGTAAATATAAATGTGTAGGTAAATCATACTTAAAAGTAATACTGGATTATTATCACACGTACAAATAAAATACTGAATGAATGCAGAAGCCAGCCAGCAACTCTTTCCAGTTGGCAGCTTTTATTCACAGCTTATTTGTAAATTGTTTTAAATTATTATAGTATTTAGATAGCATAAAAAAGTACATACATATATATGAATTAACTCTATATATCTCCTCCAGAACACAATTTGTTCAGCTAACCAGTAAAATTGAAACTAGTCAGTCAGTGAGTTTGAAACGAGTAAATAAAGTGGCAGAATGGGAGTTTGCAGCGGTGGTGGTGGTGGAAAGAATTGAGCCATCTTTTGACTTTTGGGCTTGTGTAAATAATAAAATGTAGTTATGAAAAAGAAGACGCTCATGCATAGTAAAATACTCTGTAGCACAAGCTGTTGATCATGTCTCCATTTGACTACTCGGCTGCTGCCTCGTGTATTTGTGCTTGTGCTCCAGTTCATTCTTCATTACTAAACTACAAACGCGAAGTGTTTTATTATAACGTATAGAAAGCATAATACGCCATTGTTCAGCCCAAGCTTTGTTTTAATTTAAAGACGAAGCGCCGCCAGCATTTTTGCTAACTTTTGTCTTGAAATATGTATTATATTCGTATCTGAATACGGAAGTTTTTGAGGTTTATTCTCTCAGTCGTCAGTGGGGGCAAACATAATTCTTGACATATTACCTCCTCGATCCATTCTTGCGAGGAATAGTAGTAACCTCGTCGACGTGACGGTGTGTGAGCAGATCTCCCGCTTAAGATAAAGAGATAGATTTTGACTCTTGACTTGACTGATGATCGCGTTTACCATCGTATAGCCGTCACTATTGCTATTCGCTTTTTGCATACGTCAACGGAACAAAAACATCTTTTTGCATCCTTTCGCAAAAGCACAAACCCCAGTGGCGCAGTTCTATTTATGTAAATGTGTATTGTGATATATACGACAATTCCATTGAACACTCACATTTCGGCTGGCAATTTCTTCAGAAAAAGAAAAATCGCTACTGAAAACTTTGTAAACGGACAAACTCCATTAATAATAGAGTGTGCTTAGAGTTTGCGAACAAAAAGGCGAGAGCAACGTATATAAAATAGGACAGCAACTGTTACCATTTTTTTTGCGAGGAGAGAACAACGCGAAAAAAAAGCCGCCACACACACATTCCAAGAAACATTATTATTAAAAATTTAACTACCATTCCAGAACTCCTAAAAAAGACTAAAGTGAAGTGAAAAATGGTTTAATTGTCAGAGTAAAAATGAATAGAGAATATACAACGACAAAAAAATCCTCCAAAGCACAGGCTGGTTCTCCATTATCCCATTCTCAGCCTTTGTCTCAATTTGCCCACCCTGATCTTGACTGGCCTCCCCATCGCCACTTTCAACAGCAACCGCACGAGACTGAGCCAAAGTACAAGTTTAAACGGAGAAGCTTTTCTAACGAAAATTTTTTTAACAGGACGAATGCAAACTTAAGCAATGGAAATGCCAGCAGCAGCAGTAATAGCAGTAGTAGTTGGAGGCTTTCCAGAAGGGGAAACTCTTTCCAGGATCTTTCTAGCCTGCAATATTTAGGAAACGGACTAGCAAGCAGCAGCAGCAGAACCAGCAGCGGTGTTGCTCCTAGCACAAAAATCGTCCGTGGCAATGGTAGTGGCTCTTTTGGCCTCCGTCGGCGTTACAGTTTCGAGTCATTCGAGTTGAAGAAAGGCAGCAGCAGTGGTAGTGGAAACGGTAGCTGGCCAGAAGGCGGAAGAGGAGTAGGACAATTTTCCCATCACCAGCAACACTCTACACTGCCTCAGCTATCAAAGAGGCTTTCTTGTAGAGTGTTGCCGACCGCAACCACACTAGAGCCTATACCACCATCCCCAACCGCACCAGAGGATGAAGATGAGAGTAATCATAAAGACAATACAGAGCCAAGTGGGGTTGCTGATAATAATATTAATAATGACGGTAATGAGCATTGTCCTTCTGGCGGAGAACAAGAGGAAGAAAAATTGCCACCTGAGAACGAAAAACGGGGATCTGCTGACAATGGCCTGTCGTCAAATGGAAACTCCAACATCATTTCCACCACTTGCATTGATAAAATCACAAGTTCTCCACAAGAAACGTTAAACTTTTTGTTGGATGAACTTTTCTATGAACCAGTTCTCCTTTTCAATTGTCTCCGAAGGGGATGTGGCTGGTTTGTGGATACAACATACTCTTGGTATTATACTTATGATTGTAGCGGTGGTGATGATGTCGACACCAGAGAAGAAAAGATATCCATGCCGCCATCCTCCCCACCAACATTGTCAAAAGTATCATTATTCTCATCATTATTATTATCATCGTCCTCCGCACTATCATCAGCAGCGACAGCAACATCACCCATGTTCAATAAATTTTGTAAAGGATTACACCACATCCGCTCCAGTACCCGAACTTTGGACTTTCTTCAATACAACACACATCATCAACTATGTAACAAGATTCTTGCGAAAGTATGGAGGCAAAAGGAGACCGTCGCGGCGGTTGACGATTATGTCGATGACTGTGTTGAGAAGAGCGCTAATGATGATGAGCAGCCCAAGAATGATGGCAAGGATCAAATGACAAATTATGTGAATGTCAATGTTGCTCCTGTTGATGATGATTATCGTGATGATAGTAATGACGATACTGACAAAAAAGTGTCAGATACGCAAAGGAAACAAAATGAGAAGCAACGAAACGGTAGCTCGGTGACGTCAAAGTTATCCTTTCTCAGGGAAAAACTTGTAAGCCGCTCTGCCCTAACTACTGGAGATGCTAATACTAACCTCATTGTATCAGGCTTGGTGACACTAATGGCTCTCCTGCTCTTGATACTGACTATGACGGCGCTATTCTCTTCAACAACATCACCACCGGACCCGATACCATCGTCAAAATTGTTGCGAAAATCTCCACAAGGACTTGCGAAAGTCAAGGAAACAACAACAAAGATGGTGACAATGACTATGCTACTGATGCCAGATAGGGAACTAATCGATACCACCACAACAGATCCTTTAAACCGATGCACCTTACAAGATACATTTATTATGAGCAACAGTAACGCTCCTGCAACACATGATCAAAAGTACTGCCAAGCTTTCTCATTTGCATCATCATCATCCTCCTCAACCTTCCCACCAACAACATCAAAGACCCCCTCCTCATCCTCATTTCTTCTTCTAGAGCACCAAGAAAAGGATACGGAAGAATGTAAGGCTGTCAAGGAGGATGACGGCGACAGGAACACGGAGGAAAAAGCCTTTTCTCAACGCTCATCTTCCCTCTATTTGCATAGTAGCAATGCTAATAGAAATTGTGCTTCTGACAATGAGAATCGTGGCTCTGCTCCTACTGCTGACATAGAGAAGAAAGAGTCGACGACGACTTTTGACGAACCACAAGGAAAGGATGAGCAGGAAAAGAATGAGGAGAAGAGGCAGGTTGGAATAGAGGAACAAGAGGTGCAGGAACAGGAGAGCCAAGAGCAGCAGCAGCAGCGTCGTTGGCAGTTGCAAAGAAAAAATGTAGTACTAAAGCAGCTCCAAGTTGTTCCACAGGCTCAGTTGGATTTGGATAGTCAAGAGCTCGCCGTCTGGTTTCTGCTCTCCGTCCTCTTCACAGTTCTCAGCTCCTCGTGTGCACTCACTCTATTTCTCGTTTATCTTCACAGAAGCTACTACTACAGTAGCAATAGCAGCAGCAGCAGCAGCGACTGCTCCACTAATTCAAATACTCATCATCATCATCCACACCATTATCATCACTCTCATTATCAGTGCTGCTGCTACCATAATACAGACCACTCAAAGCAGCAATCAGTAATATCAGCGCCGTTGTCACGACAGCATCAACTGCAACAGCAGCAGCACCAGATTTCACACGCACAGCTTCCAAATAATTGCTGCGCCAATAATATCAGCGTCACTACCACACAAGGCGGTTGTGGGGATCAACCTAATGAACTTGCAAATCAAGGTTATCAAAATGCCCCACCGCTCCCGCCGACCTGGAGTGACCCCAGAAGAGTAAAAGTAACACGACCAAGTTGTTGTAGCAGCGGTGGTAGTACCGCTAGTAAAAGAGGGAATTTGGCTGGCTGCCAACGCCAACAACAGCCAACAACAGAAGAGCCAATACTACAAAGTGAACAAGATCAATACTGTCATCGTCATCATCATCATCAACTACAACGGCAGCAGCAGCAGCAGCCGAAACAGCAAAGGGAAGTAGTGGAAGAAGAAGAGTCACAAAAGAAAACTTTTTCTTCATTTCCTTCATTTCCGAGGGAAAGTGCTTGTGCTACTGACGGCCCTGCTCCAGTATTGAAAAAAGGGACGGGAAAAGACAAAAGGAGAAAGTGTAACTATGTTTCAGAGGAAAGGAATGGGACTCATGTAAGTAGTAGTGTCCCCACGTGTTTTCCCCGTCCTAGTTGTTATTGTTGTTGTTGCTCTTTTTCCAACGGCAGCACTACTGGTAAAACTGGTAGTAATAGTAATAACATTCATGATCACGACGTTGACGTCAGAACAACAAGGGGCGAGCATGAACCACTGAAAAATAACGCTGAACATGATCATGACCAGTTTTATGATGACTTTGATAAGTGGAAAAGTGCATGCGGCGATGGCGGCAGTGGTGATGGAAACGCTAGCGGCAGTAGTAGTAGTGTAGTTGTTGGTTATTGTTATGACGGCACTACTTCTAGTTGTTGCCAGGGCGGCGGCGGTATAAAATGTGCTGTGTCTGATGGCTTACTAACTTTTGCAAGTGAAAATATTTCCAATAGTGGAAGTAAAACTGGATGTTATCTTTGCCGTGGTGCTAGTGGTTGTTCTCATGATGAGCAGGATAAAAATGGGAAGGAGGACAACGGGCAAAGAAAACAAGAGCAGCAACAGAGGCTCTACTCGGTTGAACAAGAACGACCAAGAACACATTATTATAACGGTAACCATTATCGTCAAGTTGATTCAACAGTGACATTAGTGGACAGAGGAAAAGACTCATCATTTTCATCATCGTCGTCGGCGGCGAATTGCACAAGCCCATATTACTATTATCATTATTACTCCCCGCATCAGCACGAACGGGAAGAACAACAACAACAAGAGGAGCACGAACAGGAGAAATGCCAACAGAACAAGTACTTTCTCAACAAATTTTGTCAACCTGATAAAGTGCTCTTTCCCATTTTCTGGACAGCTCTCGTGGTCGACTTCAATTTTCCTAATTGTTCCTCGCTCCTTCATGCACTGGTCCTCGGAGTAGCTATTAAACTTATCAATTTGTATCACCATTACTGTTACTTTGCCCGTTTCTGGGGTGAAGTAGGGCCAGCAGTTGAGCACAAGCTCGGCGCAGAGACAGAATGGAGTGAACGGGACAAGGAAAAATGTGAATTTTTTAACGGAAAACATTATCAGCATCATCAGCAGCAAAAGCTCTTTGACGATTCCGCACACGACAACCAACCCGAGAAAAGGACAAAGGGAGAAGATAAAAGGGAAAAGGAGCAAGTAGAAAGAAAAGGCTGTGGAGTAGTTACTACTTCTTGGGATTGTTCCCACTATCATCATCAACAACAACAGCTTCCTCCAACTACTCCTTCTTTTTCTCAACATTTCCTTTCAGAAAAAGAGCGTTATCGTTCTGGTGCGGTCCCACTAAACGAATCTCGCGTCAGTGGCAGAAATTCTTTGGAACCGCAGCAGCAGAAGCGGCAAAAAGAAACGCCCGAAAAAGACGTTGAGTCTACAGAAAGGGTATCAGCGACATCATCATTCCCAGAAAAACAGCGTTTCCATCACTTGTTTTTATCATTCAGTCCACAGAAGCACAATTTGCTTGGTGGCTCGTCAAAAATTACAATTTCACTTTGGATCTACTTCATTCTGGTTCGGAGGCTGGGCTCCTTGCTACTCCTATCTACAACTTGCACTTACACAGATTATTTCACAACAGCGTCATCCCAACTTTCCTTTTGCTTCATCCACTTGCTTGGAGTTGTTGGACTGCTTTTTGGTCAGTTGTGTGTGCAAAGATTGGGTTGCCACCTCAACTGGAGATCCAGCAGCAGCAGCCCGCGAGGAGAAGGAAACAAAGGAGAAAACCAACCCACATTAAGTGACAGTGGCACAAACAATTATATCAGTCTATCCCGTCACTCTTCTTCTACTTGTTATTGTACTTGTTTTTGTACAAGCTTCCCGAAAACCGACAAAGGTGCCAGTGGTTTTCCACCCACTAGCAACTCACTAGCTCCTCGTTATAATAATAATAATCCGAACGCGAGCGATGATAATGAAGATAGCAGAGGAGGGAGAAAGTGCACTTGCAATTTCCACTTGGCGTCCTCTTTCTCATCAGCTTCCTCATCATTATCCTCTCCATCAAGCTCATTTGTTGTTGTTTCATCAGCACCTCCACCTCCACTACTGACGTCGTCAGTACCATCAGGAGCACATCATCATCAGCAAAAACACGAGAGTTGTCTTGGTTGTCGTTTCATTCCAAATGAGGATTTCAATTTAACTGTAGCACAATCAGAGGCATCTTCCCTGGAGAGTAGACAAAGGAGAATAGTATCATCAACCGTTTCGTCATCATCATATATAACCGGGAAAGCACCAACGGCATCATTTCTTGCAGACGGTGAAAGCGCCAGAGTGAGAGATGAACATTGTTCATACCCATCATCATTTTCCTGTAACAAGACGAACAATAAAGTGAGTACGAAGAACAAAAGCATCAGAAATGACTTTGAATACCGACATGAGCGTAATGACGATAATGATAATTTGAGCACGAAGAAAGACGTGGAATGCCGTTGTTGTTATTATTGTTGTAGTAATAAAGGTACGCTGATACGAGAAGAAAAGAGCTCCGCATTCAGGAGAACAACGACAACAAAAGAAAATTATAATTTTCGCAACAGCAAAGAAAGGGAATGGGAAGAGAGAAACGTAAGTTTTTGCACTCTTCCTGCGCCATCCTCGGCAACAACCTGTTTTTGCATTAACGGCAGTGGTGGTAATCACCAACATTATCAGAGGCCGAACGGTAGTTCATTGTTAGTTCATCCGAGACGAATAAACAGTTGTGATTCTATACTGTCTACCAATTCAACGAGAAAGGAGGGATCATCTCAGAAAAGAATTGCTTTTTTGTTACACAACGACAATCAGAACGAAGGCGTTGGAGCTTCTGGTAACAGTAAGGCAAGTAACAAAAGAAACTCCCTACGGCAAAATAATCCTTGTAGTGGTCGTACTACCGGACTGATTGAAAGTATTGGGGGGAATACAAAAAGGAAAAAGTGTTTACAGTTTGAAAAAGACGACAAAGAGGAAAAGACTACGAAGGAAGCTAATAAAGGTTGCAATAAAAATCCTGGATCATTGTCGTTATCATCAGCGTTATTATGTGCTGACACTATAACCTACCATAGCACAACATCATCGTCCAACGGAAGTTCTAGACTCAGCAGAGTACGTGAAGAGAAAGTTGGCTGCGGTGGTGAGGTAGGATTATCAACGGCACTAGTTTCGGGCCGACGAAAAATAAACGGTATTAGTGGTATATCATCGGCAGCTTCCAGCTCCAATTCCAGTAGTGATGACGAGGACGATGATGATGGCAGTGAGTCCACTCAGCTTGGTAGCATTAGTCGGAGTAGCAGCAGTGGAAGTTTAGTTTTGATATCGGAAGAGTTCCCTGAAGATTTTAGGAACAAAGTGGAAGGTATTCCAGAGCCGGAGCAGCAACAGCAGCAGACAGAAAGGGAAGTAGAAACGAATGACGATAACAATAACAATAATCATAATCGCAACTCAAATGATGATGACGATGCTGGAAACAGTAGGTGCAGCGGCAGTGCTGACACTAGTGTAAGTAGAGAAGACGAAGAAGAGGAGAAAGGAAGGCCGGGGGTAATTTCAGTATCATCGTCGCCTTCTACGTCGTCTCAATCGTCTACATCCACATCATCACCCAACCCGTCGACAAGTGCAGAGCTGGAGTCTTCCTCAAACCCTGTAAATAATCCAGTTGGAGCTGGACCCCGAGAAGGTCCAGATATTTCTCATTCGAGTAATTGTCAAAGTAATGGTAGTCATGCTACTGTAGCAACAACGGCAGACGATGAAGATTTGTCCTATTTTTTATACTACAATCATGTCAATAATAATAGCAATAGTAGTCGGGCAGACAAGCCCGATAGTGGCGCTCCGTTAGTTTCTGTAGTCGGCAACAACCCTGATGACGGTAGTAGTAGTGACAAGCTGTCAATGAGAACAGGAGGTTTAGTGTGTAAATCTGGCAGTTATAAGAAAAATATCAAATTTCGAGACGATTGTAAAAGTAATAATAGTTGTGCTGGTTTGAGTCCCTGTCATACCGACTCAGAACCTCCACAGCCATCATCTTCCATTTCTCAGTCTCCCCTATCAATACTATCAAAAACTAATCATATGAATTGTAAAGGCATTGGTAAAAAATCAGTAGGGAGTGGTGGTAGTGGTAGTAGCAAAATAGTTAACAATGAAGTCCTCACCACGACAACAGCAATCATAACTGCTGGTGGTAGAAAAGGCAGTGTTGGCTCGATAGTAAACCGAGTTCCCACACCGCCACCATCCCTAACATCCACCCATACGTCAATCCTAGCCGGATTAAGCGGAGGAGTGGGAAGAGAAAGGAAAACATACATTTCTCACAAGTTTATTACCACCTCAGGCGTGATTGCTCCTAGTGGCAGTGGTGGAGGAGGAAGCGCCAGTTCGTGTACTACAAGCAACATTACCATTGGCGACGATAACATCACCAGCAGCACCAGCCGTCGTAGTAACCAAGCGGAAGGAAATAATGATGGTGGTGGTGGCGTCCTCGAACCAATGGACAATCTTCCTGTCGAAGTCGCCTCAGAAGAAGCCCTGTCAAGTACTAATACTACCACCGCCACCATAACAATCTTACCCAAGAATGACACAACCAGTACAACAAGTTTAACACCCTCATCGTCCTCCGTATCCGCAGTGACTGGTAACACGGTTATTATTGATGGTGGCGACAATACAACTCTGGCAGATGATGGTGATAATAACAGCGCGAATACAACTCCGCCTTCCTCCCAACTGCCACCATCATCATCATCTTCACTACAAATAATCCCACCATCGCCATCCGCACTGATATCATCCACATCCGCGTCCTCACTCCTACAACATACAACAAGTACTAATAGTAATCCAAACTCAGTGTCCTCCACAAAACGCTTATTCCGAAGTGGTAGCCAGTGTTGTGTGAACAGTTCCACGTCGTCGTCACCAATCCTCCACTTTCAGCAGTCATCAACTCCTCCACAACAACTGCTTAATAATCATCAGCTACCAGCGGCGCAACAGCATTCGAACAATCAGCAGGGATCAATTGAAAAATATCTGAGTAGCAAAATGAGACGCACGTCGCTTCCAGCTGCGCTCCCTGCACAACGAACAGCCATCCACCATGTAAGCAAATAAAAAGCTCCTTTGTTTAATTTATTATTATTATCCTATTTTTCATCCGCTCCTTTCATCTTCTTATCTGCTTTATCTCTTTTCCACCAGATTTCTATTTTCTGACAGAGTAGAAAAAACAAACCTGCAGGTTAGTTTTTCTTTTCGTGGCTGCCTCATGAAAGATGCACAAGGGAAAAGAGTTATTAGGTAATTTGGTTAACTGGCGGAAACTTTTTCCCCGTCAGAAAATGAGGAAACATACACGAGAGTCCATGAAAAACGGGAATATTATTACAACTATCGTATGTGCACATTGCATTGTTGTTCTCTACGCGGAGAGATCATCGTTTTCCTCTTATGCCATATTCCACGAATATTATTCGTCATGCTAACTCCCACAGCAAACGAAATTGCTTTGTCTTCCACTTTTATCATCTCTGACTTTTCATTTTCCTCTGAGGGATTTTAAAATAAATGGTTGCATGGCCGTGTACAGGGAGATATTCCAACAGCATAGCATATTTATACTTTTTTTTACTACTTGTACCAGTTTTACGGCTCCTTCCCTTCCAAATCGTCAACGTGCATCCTTTTTTATGTTTTGCGTAAAATATTTAAAAGGGAACACACACACACATATTTCCCTAATGACACACATTTTGAATACTGCAGGCTTGTTCCACGGCTTTCTTCTTCATTCATGGCTTGCTTGCTAATGGAAAGAGAACAGTATTACTCTAGTTTTATTAGCATTAGCACAACGTGTCCATACACTCTATACACAGTTTCCAGAGAATGGAGTTGGGAAAATAAACAAAGAAAAGTTTGTCTAACATTCTGGAATTCTCTCTACCTGATGATAAACTATAGAGCTGCTATATAGCTTGGAAGAGAGAGAGACGAGGTAGAAGACGGGTAAAAGAGTGCACATTTAAACAATATAAAATAGCGATTTCGAGATCTGCTGTTGATACTGTTGTTAGTTTGATTGATCCCTGTGGAATGGGATACTATACACACTAAACTACACATGGTGAAAAGGAAAAGCTTGGGTAAAACAAAGAGAGGAAGAGAAAAAAAAACTTTTAAGGAGGGAATTGGGATTTCTTTTTTGAAATAAAAAATGTCTTTTGAGAAAACGATGTCTACTGATTGGCGTTGTTTACTGTTGTCACGGTGTTTGACAGAAGAAAAAAAGAGTAAGATGAACGGAGATTGGTAGACTATGTGAGGAATTTGGGTCTGAACAAGAAGGAATGACAAGTAGAATGGAATAAGGAACAGGACGTTGATGGGAAAGAAAGGAAATTTTGAAAGGGAGAAAAAAAATACCTAGAGAGTAGGTCGGTGAGAGAGAGAGAGAAGGGAAAGTTATTACTAAAAGGGAGAAGTATACACATAGGTAGCTTTCTTTCTGACCTGTTGTAATTGTTTTTCTGTGAGTTTTGAGGAATGCATTGGCTGCTGCATTTGATATTTATTATAGGAGATGTCTTCTTTTGGAGATGTGGTATGATTTATGATGAAGATATGTAATAATTTAACTTTTTTTGTGTTAATATTATGGCATGTTTTAGATATCGTATAATGAAAGTAGGAAACAGAGACGTATGTGTTCACTCTCTGGGCATAATTGTCATTAAAAATTTTTCCCGCAGTGAAAAATGTTGGCTATTTTTTTACTGAAGTGGGAGAAGCGGTTCGTGTTCGTTAGGTATTTTATATTGTATTGATGCTGATGATGATGAGCATACGGTTCTCATTATCCGTATAAATTGTTTCCCTACGGCTATACTAATACTACCATCGTGACTAGTAGCACTTGCAAGAGTAGTAGCAAAGTAGTAACTTCTGTCAGTGACGAGTTGTTGGGATCAGCATTGTAGACTTTAGCTAGGAGATATTATATGGGTTGGAGAAATGATACTGTTTACTACATCAAAGCCAAAGCATTATTACATGAAGAAGGGCAGCAAACGAAACACGGCGACGACGACGACAATGACTGGATTTATCTGGAACAGTTGGCTTTGTTGGCTCACTTCTTTCAGAGTAGTAGGATGAGGATGTTGGTCTGACAAAGACCTATTGCTCGAGTTTTGGAGTTATGTGAAATGGTTGGTGGTGGCTGAGCCAAGAGCCAATAAATTGTTATGCCTTCCATACGGAGATAATTACATTACATAAAATCCCACTGTAAACAGTGACCATAACGACGTAGCTGACAACCCTGATGAATGTTGATCATCGTAATGATGATGCGAATGCGTCCGTCGCCTCCCCCAAGGGGAATGGAGATAATGGGGAGAAAGTGGGTCACGTTGATGACGAAGTTGAGTATCATCAACAACTATCAACTTTCTCCTTACTCCGTCGGGGGACTGTCGGTCCGTAGTAATGAATGCGGAATATAGATTTACGTGACATATGTTTTCCAATGAATATGAATGAACCTGTCCCCCGTTGCCTTTATATTCATATAAAGGTCCTACATTATCGACCGTTTGGTGTAGAAATAAAAAATCAATTCCGCTTGACCGAAGGAACTTCACGCCAAAAACTTGGTCAAAATTCCACGAAACCTATATAGATATGGTCATGAGTCGAGTGTGATCTTGTACTGACTCACAGACGAACAAATGTGAATTTTGTTGTTCTGTCAAGTCAGCTATGTAATAATGTAAAGTAAACCCGCACACTTGCTCACTCACACTGGCGTGTTTTCTCTTTTCTATTGTTTCCAGTTACTTCCCATTAAAATCTCCTATTCCTTCTCCTCTCATCTTACCAGCCATTCATTTCGTGAGACCAAACCAGCCTGATCGTTCCATGGTAACGGTTGTATGATCCACGTTTATTGTAAAATATTCATTTTTTGTCCCAGTTATTTTATCATTTCCAGCTTCCTTCCTTTTCCTTGTATTCCTACATTATATAGCTTCCTCTTTTCTCCTGATTGTCATATTTATTTTGTATACTTTTTCCTGTCTCCAAATGAGATTAATGCTCCTTTCTCTCCTCTTATCTTCGTGGAACGGTATATAAGATACAAAATGCCTTTTATACATAACGTTCTTTTTCCCAATTTACTATATCATTTGATCTGTACCACATTAATATATCGATATACACAAACTATATAGTATTGCCAAATTGATTCGTATCCACTTAAACCGGGGCGAATAACTGTTTCCGGTAAAATGCATCTACTTTAGTGCCTTTTTGCCGGATTAAAGGGAATGATAATGATAATAATAATAATAAAAGTGGAAATAATTGTATCATATTTGCGATCAGGCAGCGTAGTAGTATCGGGAAAAGTAGCATAGTAACTGATTCGCGTCTTAAACAGTCTGCAATTTTCCCTAGTTAGCTCCAGTTGGTGCTACTGTTCAACTCAAGATAACTTTGTTGTTATGAAGAATTTTCCTGCTTGATCGCCTCGACATTCTTAGTAAGCTCATATTATATTGTGTTGGGTACTGGGAGAGAGCTTCAAAGCCTAGTGATTGGGAGAAAGAGTCCAAGGTCCGATGAGAATCAAGTGAATGAATGAAGTGTATTGGGGAAGAGAATAATAAAAGATAATGGACAAAGCCCCATTCACTACTGGTTCTTCTTATTATTAGTATTATTGCATTATTACGAAACTCCTTCTTCCTCTCCTTCTGTGTGTGAAGAAAATACATGGTAGCGCAAATGAAAGCTGACTTGGAGCGGTAAACAGGTAAAATTATAGTTTCTACATAAGACGTCTTAATATCTTGTCGTTAGTAATACTGCTCTAGGATGAAATTGCAATATTAATGTAATCAGCTCAACGGAAATAAATATAGGTGGTGGTGGTAGTAGTATAGTGTTGCTACTGTACTAAATCCATTATCCAAAACTTTGCAAAATGTTAACTTATAAAAGCAAAAAAAATCCTTGGAACTCCAACCGATTCTGTTTGCATTGATAAATTGACAGTGTAGAATTCTACAAAGGTATAAATAAGTATTTTTTGATTATATGAATCAATAAGTAGGACCAAAATGACTTCCAGTAGTGTATGTCCCTTTCTTGCTGATGATAAGGAACTTTTGCCATATCGGCATTATCATGTATTGCAGAGCGGTAATAATACTTATCTTACATATTTCATTTTCACAGCGAGAAAAAATCTGGTTAAAGGGAAAAACAAATCCGTTTAAGCTAATTTACTCAATTCACTTATTTATTAATTCTCTGTCCTGTCCCTGCCGGACGGGGGATTTCATCTGTTTCAGGGATTGACATTTTATATACAACCGTTACTCTGTATTAAATATTTTTGTGGAAAGACCGCTGAAAATGAGGTTGTAGTGACAGGAGCTCGGCGTCCGTTGTTCCGTCTCCCGTCGTGCCTGTCCTCCTCATCCTCCTATCTGAGGCCTCCTCCTTCTCTTATTTGAAGTTGTAAGCGAGAAAATGCTCTACTTAAAAATATACTCACACGCACACATACTTACATTCTGTTACGTGAAGATCTAGAGAAAAAGGGAGAGAGAGAGCAGGAGTCTAAAAGTATGTATGAGCTAGTTTCCTGTTTTCACTACTTCCCGTTGTTTCTCGAAAGTGTTTCTTGGCGATTATTACACAACACATGCAACTCTTCTGTTCTGGAAATATGCAGCACTACTACTGGTAGCACTATAATAATAACGATGGTAAGTAGCACTTTTATGGATTACAGGAACGACAGTGGTACTAAACTTTTGTATATTATCTGCGACGTATGCGAATGAGTAATGGATACTCGCAACTCGCGAGAGACAAGTCAGTGGTGAACTGGTGAAAAACGAGATCATGTGGAGTGGTGGATTGGATTGGATGAGTTATGTTGGAAGAGTCCGTGTCGGTGGATCTAGGAGAAAAATGGCAGAAGCATGTATTATACACGTTTTCATGTTTTGTTGCTCTTTTCACACATATCATTCGCCAAACTAAAAGTAGACATTTCTCTAATATCATATTTATATGCTATAGTGAAAAAAGATAAGACACAAAAATAATTCCTTGCTGTTTCCAGTACTATGCAATGCTGCTGTTAGAAAAGAGAAAATAATGGAAATTCTGTCATTGTACCTATTTCTCTTTTTCTCCCGTTCTTGTACAACACTCATAAAAATTGTGTTTGGATGCAGCAGCTATCTTATTCTCACTATCTCTCGCTTGCAGTCTGTGTGCAAGTAAAATGAATAGCAGCGGAAACATCGTAGGGCTGCCAATTTGTTGAAGGAGACGAAGAAGAATAATACGATGTAATAATTTCCACTGGAGAAAAAAATAATATTCATTTCTTTTTTTGGCGTTTCGTTGATCTTGCCAAACGTAAAATTCTACTACTGCCTTGTGTGAAAAATGCCAGTTGGTTCAAGGCAAAAAATAAATCACGCTTGTTGCATGTACTGCTTTGCAAACGGTGATTGTTTTAATGTCTGTTTCATTCAAATAATTTTTACTCTCTGATGTTTGTATAGAACAGACTTCTTGGAAATATGAGTCGATGTGGTGTTGTGCTTCACAGCAACACGATACTTAATTAAACAGGGAGCATGAAAAAAAATCAGATGACAAAATGCTCAATATGTAATCAAAAACTAAAATATTAAAGCTGGAAGGTTGACAAGCACATTATATATCGATTCGGCACTCCACACCCACATATACTTACCTACTGATATGCTATTTGTTTATCTAAAATGAATAAAAAATTGCGTTCCCATTTACGTTATATATTATGTTAATATACTTGCATTTCTACCAACTTGTAGAAATAGAAGCCCCGTAATGTTGAATGGAGGAAGGGAAGTACGCTTTCGTAATCAATTTTACGCAAGGCTTATGTAATTCGTACGTAATTAAATACATCATAAATATTTAATTAAGGTATACATCCGACAAGATATAAAATAAGGGGATCATTACAAATGAACAGTATTTCCCACCTTACTGTGAGCATCTACTTTATTATGTATATGCATTTTGCAAGTGTGTAGTGTAATTTTCCCTTATATAGTCAAATTTACTATCGTGACTTTATGAGTACACGTAAGATTCTAATCTATTTATACTGGTGCTTGGATAATAGGAGGTTTCTGTGTATGTAATGGTTGAAGGGCATTAATAATCATGATTGATTTTTGAACGACCAAGCCAGAAAATATAGTGGTGCATGATCTAATCAAAACATACATTATTATGTAGGCATATTGGCGTCATTGCCCATGAGGAGAGGAGGAGGAGAAAGTGGTTGTACGTTATATCATCATATCATGTAAACTTTTAGCGTCTCGCCCGTTGTCCATTTCGTACTTTTCATTACGATGGCGATGAGTCCATGCTGAATTAATCGCGGCTTACTCTTTTGTCTATGGAGCAGAAAATGCTTTCATTCATAAAGTATTTATTGGAATATCCATCCACTTTTGATGAAACGAAACTGAGTAAAGCATGTAAACAACCAGAAGAATATAACTCGGCATCAGCATATCTTGCTGTATTTTTTTTATACAAAATGGCACACTACTAAAAGCTTAACTCGGTTTTCATTTTTTTCGATGGTTTTGTAAACCAATAAAAACCGTATAACCAAAAAGTAGCAAAATCAGATTAGGTAAAAAACACTTTCAATAGCAAGTTCCGAAAAATGATACATACTATTGGATTTAACAGCGAATCAGATTTTCTGACTACTTTCACAAATTTTTGGCAGTTTTCCAATCATTAGAAACCACAAAATTGTATATTGACCCATGACCCTCGACTAAAAATTGACTAGCTGTAAACGTTTTATCAGAATCTGCAATAAAAATTGTTGGCAGTTTTCCGACTCTGTAGGTTGTACTGATACACAACTTGAGGAGAAGAGTGGCCCAATAATTTCAGCAGCGAAAACAGAATTCGCCAAATTATAACATCATCATCTTAACGGACAGACAAACAATCTTTTTGTAGATATCAGCTTTGCTTACTTAATAACCGAGAATATAAACCAATGCATCCCACATCAGAAAAATTCCATACAATGAGGCACAACTCATGAATAACATGACTTTAAACTAGCATACCATAACGTAATATCTGTCCATTTCACTGTCCATCTGAATTGTACTAATAGAGTCCTTTTCCATAAACGGTAGTTCCGAATGCAACCTTTGCTGTTGCTCTATTTTCCGTTATACTTTTATGGATCGGAACAAAACTGGAAAAAAATGAAAACTGTTCAACAAACTAGGCATATAAACGCACACACAGAGTGTACCTGTGTGATGGACGACAACGAGGAAGAGGAGGAAAGAGAAGGACGATGGGCCATGGGCTATATGCACTAATGTAATAAGTTGGAATGTGAACGCAAAATGAAATCAATATAATACAGTTTTCCTTGTACAAGTAGTCTGTTCTGTTGTGTGTGCTCTCTTTTTCGGCTTCTTTCTCTGTGTACACGTATTATACGGAGGTAATGGCATATTCCAAACCGAAAAAGTAATTTGGTCGCCATGTAGTCTCCTCGCTTTCCCAGTTTTGCTACGCTCTCTTCTCCGAATTGTGATTATTATTATTATTTGTTGTGTGGTGAGTAAGTTAAGTTATAGGCAGTTACTTGAGTTTCGTCAAGAGTTTCGTGTAGTCGATTAATAAATACTGCCAATATTTGCTTTAATATAATATTTCGCTTAATTTCGGATTTTGAGGTATGGCTCAATACGATAAATGTTTTTGTTAAGTAATAATCAATTCATGACTATGTCGACATCGAGGACGACTGTCTGCACTGGTGAAACTAATGAGGGAGCATTATTATTGCAAGAAAATATCGACCATTGTCTCTACACGACATCCATACTGGAAAAATACCTGTTTACGAATGTTTTTTCTCTTGTAAAGTGCAGAAAATGCTCTGAAATTTTCTTGGACCGTTTCTAGAATTAGTAATGAGTTCATAGCCAAAATTGATGGATGGATTTATGGGAGGGTGGGACAGGACGAAGTGACATTAGTGAAGGGACAGCATTTGCTCATTGTCTAAAAAGATTTTAATTTCGTGATGTGATGATGATAAATTGAAAAGGTTCGCAATTTGTTTACTCAAATATATTGTATTGTCGCATAGAAATGCAACCAAGGTTTCATTTTGTTGTGGGCTGTGATGTGTGACTTGATTTTCTGTATAGTGTATGCGGTTGAGAAATTTAATGAGTGGAATTGGTAGTTGTATAATTGGTAGTAAATAATGGATGGGACAAGTGGACGGTGGAAATGAAGGTGAAATGTGTTGGATAATTGTATGCGGAATAATGTAGCCGGTAATTGCATAAAGGTTGTTCAGAAATATTTTTCGCTTTCGACAACTCTTAAACTCAGGGTAAAGAAATACGCTTACCGATATATATATACATATATGCCTTCAGTTAATATTATTTCCATTAAAACTATTCTTGCAATTATAGTTCAAAAACGGAAAATAAAAAGAAATACTTTTCCATGACAATTCGTAGTGAGCAAACGGTGCCATCAGAAATAAACTTGAGTGAACCATTTTGAATTGAAAATGTCTTTAAATGAATGGAGGTCATCGTCTTTTGAAAATTGGAATATTGGAGAGTTGACCGTCATATAGTTCAAATGATAATTATATCGGGGTGGTTCATATTTACGGTTATTCTACAAACCTTGAAAGCCGTATCTACCTTTACTTTCCCAGGACCGCGCGCTAGCAAAAGAACATTACAAAAGTTTACCGTAGAGCCAGTTTGATCATCATTCTGGTTTTTGGTCAAGTCAGGTATTGTTTATTAAATCTTTAAATAATTACACCAGTAGTTTCACCTCCCTCTCTGTATATTCCCGTAAAATAGCCAAAAGGTCAAAAGCGCTTTACGCAGTGAGCCAAAAGAAAGGTAAATACGTATAATATCCAAGGGCGTAAACATAAAATAATGTAGAGATCAGTAGGACATCGGATAATGACTTTAAATTAGTAAACGGACAGAACCCCAAGCTTTTGGATTTGAAAGGCCTCTGCGATGGTGGAAATGTTGCGTTGATCCTAATTAGTCTATGTATTCAAAAGGATGGTGGGAAAAGGGAGAAATTTAATACAAGTATAAGTATACATATTATACATTATACAATACGTAGGTCGTTGTTTTTAGTCAGTGAACTCACTCCCCGTTCATTCGTAAATGAGCAAATTCTAGAAGTAATGTCTTCATTCTCCGTAGCAGCTAGCCACAAACAACGTATTCAACTCTTGCCTTTCTCTTGTCCTACTCGATAGAAAGTTTTTTTATACTTCTAACTTTGCCGGTTGGCTTACCGTTTGATGTGGATAGTTGTTAAGTTTATCTGCGCGTTATTAATAATGGTTTATTACTATTTGCGTTGAAATTGGAAAACTTACACATTTGTTTACTTTGCATACAGGGGCGTAGGCAGATATAGGCAGAGGCTGGTATCTAGTTCTCCTCTCAACTCACAGTTTCCCGTCTTTTATATGTCTGGCGAGGCAGAAAATATGCAATTTGAAAGACATGTTATTAGCTAAACAAACGCGTTTTGCTATTTATTTACTTGGGTAATTAGTACCTTAGCAGAAGCAAACGTATTGTAAAAAGGTAGGGAAAATGAACATTTATTTATCGGAAACGCTATACTCTGCACAACTTTAAAATATGTTTACTATAGGTTTGCCATCAAAATCCCATAATGGCGGTGCTGATGCCCTACTTAAGTATCCCATTTATTTTCCACATTTTCCATAGAAAGTTGGAAATACACTTTTGATTGACGTAGACTGATTAATTGATATCTGAGCACGTCAGAATGAATCTTATACTTGGTGAAACATGGCGTCACTTTATTTCTATTTCTATAAATTTTTATGTCCATCGTGTTCCAGATACCTGAAATTTTGCAATTGTAACCTATATAGTAACATTTAGTAAATTTATTTATTACTGGGAATTATAGCGGTTCCAGAAAATGGTACGTTGATAGAAATTGTTTCGACAAGTTTTTCACTGTTCCATTTGTGCAAATGTTATAAATCATGTGCAAAATTTCCAACTAAAATTCATGCCAAAATGGAAACGGTTTCATTATCATAATCAGTGGCATTGACAATATTGGGTTGTTGCTTTGAACAAAATTGTAGTTGCAGACCTGACATTACGCCACCTAGAAGAAAGCAATGAAAAGCCAAGCTATCATAAGCAGAAATGATATACATAATAGGTAAGTAAATATTATGAAGATGTAAGAGAAAGCAGTACATAAACATTTCTCCAAAAAATTTAAAATGGCTGACTATTTACGTAAGCATTTTTGGCCTGGAAATGAAAAGTAGGACGATTATACTTAATATCTCAAAGTACTGTCACTTGTCACAGCCCGAGCATAGAGTACTTTCTGTCCCTACACTAGTTCATGCGTAGCATTCATCATCACCATCATGATCAGCCCAGCATCCCTTGTCATCGTAATAGCGTTGAAATTCTTGGAAATTGTCGTTATAGCTTTACCTATTTACTTACCTCCTGCTTCGTTGGCCTTTTCACCCTTTCCTCTGCTCTCCTTCTGTTTTTGTCCTTTCTCCTGACCCAAAATAAGAAAATATTATATATCATCCACACTCCATACATGCATTGTCTTTGACAATCTCCAGCCGAGTTACAGTGTAGCAAAAAGAGAAAGTGATGTCGAATGTTCTTTTCCAGCAGTATATTATCAGTTTTCCAAGAAGTAACAGCAGTGCACTATACTAAAGAACAAAGTGGATAAAAGGAAGAAAAAAAATACATAGTCAGCAGCATGTTATATACTGATCTACTTTATGAAAAATTTTCATGTTAGGTAACCTACTCCACATTTCACTTACCTCATTCACACGTATGTATCCAAACAACAAAATCAAACGAAGCATTAACAAGTTTGTCTTATGATGTTTTCATGCGAAGGATGTTGATGATGATAATTTTAGAAAATGCGCTAAGATTACTTATTTAATTTAAGTAGCCCATGTATTCTAGTGCTGTATAATATTGAAAAAGCCTGTTTTGAACTTTACTTTTCGTCTACGTTTTTCATCAGTCAGCCTAATTAGGCAAGTGACTTATGTAGAAGAGCTTTAAAAAGTGATTAATTATTCAAGAGCGGAAAGGAAGCGAGGATCGGTTGCGCTGTTTTTCTTCTTCGTGCGGTGAGCTTTTTGCTTTCTTGTTACTGCCTCTTCTCTCTCTCTACTCTTTATTATGTAACGACGCGTATATGAAAACCCTGATCTGAATAGATTCAGCTCTTTTGCTTTGGTTTCGTTGAAGGCCAAGCTGTATAATGAATAAGGTCTCACTAAAGTAAATGCATCTCCAAATGATTGCAAATCTGCTACTGACTGACTGATTCTACGTCAGAGGCAGGAAATGGATGAAGAAAATGCCTTTGTACATTTGATGGCTTTCCACCATGAAAAATGGAAATGATTCTATTGAAATAAGTGGTAAAAGTAGGAGAGTATTTTCACATTGGTTAGTAGTCCTTTTTTCACTTCTGGTTTTTTTTGTATTAGCAAGAGTCATTATGTGGAAACCAACATTAGCCATTGCCACCGTGTTCTACACAGCACACAGTTTTTTGGTGTGGTGGTCTCGTTTGATGATGGTGTAATAATGATAATGAGGTGGGGCAAAGGATAGAGGATGGATTACATCCATGAAAAAATTGCTTTACTGGCATACATGCATACTAAGTAAGTATCCAACAATTAGTTGCTAGGCACTTTGTACACTTTTCGGAATGGTGTTTTGTCACCGGTCTAACAAATGTACAAACGAAATGCACAAAGTTACACGACAACGAATACCTATAATAATGCGCTTTAATTTTTCGCTCCAACGCAGCCAATGATCAAATACCACACTGAGCAACAAAGCGGAAGCGCTATCAAATCACAGCTTTGGCGTCCAGCATTACCGTGCCGCAAACGTAAACTAAATACAAAATAAAATGGTGATGACTTTACTAATTGAATTCGATTGTATTAATAGATGAGAACTCAACCTTTCTGATGTACTACTCTGTTATTTGTCTGTCTGTATGCATTTATTTACGTGACTGGAATAAATGTATGGATGACAGAGTGGCGACAACATTGATTGTCATGTGGCGGTAGGCTTCCTCTCTCCTATGTAATCTTCTTTACATAAATAAATAGATTGATTGAGTTTGGGATAGAGAGAAGGGAGATGGAGGAATGCAAAAAAGTGGTTTGTTTGTTGCACAATCACAACTCGGTTTTATTAGATCAAAGGAAATGAAATAAATATAATGTTTTTATATTTGTTCATATGGCATGGTATACTAGTATGAATTTGTTGATTATTATTATTTAATTTCACAAAACCATTGATTGCAGTACTGATTGTTACTTGAGTATAAAATCATATCTGTAGGCAGGCCTCAATAGATATATCCTTTTAAATTTATAGTGTAAATAATTATTTTCTTGCTCAGTTTCAACCAATAAGGATCACATACAAAAGCTGAAGTTACACCTACCTGACTTTGTTCTTACACTCGTTAGCGCCTCCGCGCGATGAGTTCCTTTTTCACTTAGCCTTAATGTACTCGTGTGTATGTATGCGTGTACATCACATTGCTTTTGGAATGGATGCGTATGCATAATGCATGATTGTGATTGTATTTTCATACCAGTCAGCCTCTTTACTCCACTCAAATATCGGTGAAATCCAGAAAATCCAAGCTTTCCAGTGAACAACAAGTTCGTGGACGTGCATTTGTGTGATTGTTTGCTGCTCCTAGTTGGTAGGTAGGTATTTAAGGTACACTCACAAGCAATAATAATGTAGTGTTGTCCTTGTCCATCCACCAGTTTCAGTAATAAGGTTCGGATGGGTATCCTCTAAGGGCATTGCCGATTTCATAATAAGGAGCTGCTGTAGCGAACGGCAACAGCATCGCGTTGAAAATGCACTGCAGTGTCGTATCTGCTATTGGAAGTGAAAGCCAAGCCAAAGAGAGAGTAGGTATTACGATGATGATAATAATGATAATAATAATGGCAGAGGCAATTTTTGCGGGCATATGGAAAGCGACCAAAAGGGAACCTAGTACCTCTCCACAAGACGAAGTAAGCGAAGAGGAAAGGGAAGAAAAAGACTAAGCAGATGTGTCAAGTCATCGACACAAAATAGAAGGAAAAAAAGTCGTTATCTTCTTGTCATTTATTTTCTCCCATTTTGTGAACGAGTCTTTCCTTCTTCTTCTTGTTATTCATTCTTGTGTGTTCCTCTGCTCCCGTTATTGCACTTATGTCTTTGCTCATCTTAGTCTTCCGTTACTCTGTTTACTTTATAGTCAGGGCCATGCTACAAATGTGCTAGTCACAGTCACCAGAGACTTTACCAAGATGGATACGGAAGCAAAGGAAGAAAATACGTTACTTGCATAATGTGTGTGCTCTTTGTAAGTCTCTCGGTGGTGTGTGTGTGCTCACTCTATCTATTCTCTCCATCTCGCACTCTTTCTCTCCCTCTTTCTTTCCTAGTTGGTGATTGTACATATGGATGAAAAAAGCCGTGTCACTCATTCGTAACATTCTAAATTCCCCAAATGAATGACTATATGGGCCAATTGTAATAGCATTTTGCTTGCAGCAAATTTCACCTCTAGTTTCATCATCCTTGAAAAATAAATAAAAAAAACATTTTCTCATTCTTCCTTTGTCTCCCGTTTCGTCCTGCTGCTGTCCTTATATACAACTTGCTTGCCCTAGAAACCAGGGTCCACTGGGATTTTCTCTTTATTTTTCTTATTCTGATTTAAAAAATAGTCTTGGTTTTCCTACTACCACTTCTGGTCGTCATTAGAAAAAATGTGACATTTGTTTGACTAAAATTTGTTACACGGTTGTCCTGTACGTATGCTAGTAAAGAAGATGAAGTTAAGTGATTCGCAGCATAGTGAAGGTTAGGTGTGTGTTCAATGTTTGTGTGTGTGTATATACCATTCGTTTAGATAAAGTGAGAGAAACCGACATGAGATGGAAAAGAGACATGACGACGACAGAGAAAGTGGCAAACTGCTTATTTTATCCCTTGGCCCGTTTTGCTTTTACAAAAAACCCTTCTCAACTTTCCTCAACTCCTTCATTTTATCTGCTGGTGGACTACTTTCTTCACACGCATGCATATACTGTAGGAGATTACCAGTTTTGGAGTTGATCTCTCTCTCTCTCTCTCCACAAGGAAAAAAACCGATGGTAGAAAAGGAATAAGGTTTTCAATCAATGGATTTTCCAGTTTTCCTCGGTGTCTGAACACTGAACCAGGTAAACATGCAAAAAAATGAAGAGGGCTGAACTACCAATATATGTATTTCCAATATTACGAGTGAAAAAGTAACACAAGTCGGTAATGCAGCAGTATGTGTATAGCAGCAACAAACAACATAAACAGAAATAACATTTTACATCGATTTGGATTTTATAGTTTACCATTGATACTTGTTTATACTGTATGCATTTTCTCTGCACACAAGTAATACACAATAATAAACGGAGAAGATTGAATTTTATTCGTGTGCAAAATAGCTAATACACCATGAATGAAAAATGGTCAGATGAAGATGTCGTTACATGGCTAGAAGGAAGGAACATTGATACGGCAAACATGCCTTGTTGTTAGAGTAACTGATCTGACCACGTTGCACTGATGGTTAAGCTACGTGCACTCTGACAACCACACGAAATCTTGTGTATGGAGTACTTTGTTCCTTGGTTGTTTGCCCCTATGGTCTCCTACTCGCAATCACTTTCAGGTCCAACTTTATATTGTATCATTGCCATGGGTCATTCTTACTAGTAAAAAATGACTTTCACCATCATGTCCGACATCATAATGAAGACATGGCATCGCCCTGGTTGCGTTCCTTTTCATAGAAAACCTATTTAGACAAGATGGAGGAAGCAACAAGATGAAGGACTTTACTTTCTTTTTTCTTGTGGATCTAAGCTTTGCCGTGTAATGCTTCTGGTTTGTTTTTGCGAACTTGTTTATTTGACTTTATGGGACCCTGCGTTATTATTATCCTCCCTGCCTCTTTTTTTATACTTTATCCCGAAGGATTTCGTGCAAATTCCGAAATTCCCAATCTTGTGAAAAAGTCAACTTTTCGTTCATTTTTCTTGTACACACGATCCTGATACGTACTCTGAACATTGTCTTTGTCCATTTATTAGTCTCGTCTATCTCCTTCCCATATCCATTTACCTAATACGTTGTCATCGTGTAGGTATCAGTGAACGATAGGAAACGAGAAAAGCCATACAATATCTTATCATGCCATGCCATGCAGTAATGATGATAATCATGATGATGATGAAAATGTAAAAAGGTGGATTGGCTATCTATTACAACTTCATCTATACTCGGGGCATCTATCTACCCATTTATCTACCTCACTTTTTATATCCCAGCTTCTTTCTGAGCGTCTTCTAGATTCCCCGGAAAGAAAGTAATTTCTTGAAGGAGGGCACGACAGGCGAGGGTGAGCGAATGAAAGAGTGTGTGTTTGACTGACTGACAACCAACAAGGGAGAAAAAGATAAGAGATTCTCTCCCTCTCCTTCAACCAATTATACTTATATACTTTCTCATTTTCTTCTGTTCTCTTCTTTCTTTCCTATCCGTCGTCCTTGTTTTCAAAACGGGTGAGTTTGCCAACAAAGTAAAAAAAGATAGAGAAATGCACAACAATGTAAGGGAAAAGGTTAACTTGGGGAAATAGTCCAGAGAAATTAAAGAGTTGAGTCACTAAATGCAAGGGATATACACCACTTCTACACTTAACAAGTATATAGGACACACGCGAAAAAGTCAGGAGGCAAACGAGAGAGAGAGAGAAAGTTGAACAGAGAAAATGCCTAGAAAAAGGATGACGATGATGATGATGATGACGACAACGAAATGAAAAAAAAGTAGTACAGGCCAGGGCAGGCCATGCACGACACGACAAGACACAGAAGAAAAGTATACAGATCTTCCTGTACCCGCGCACTTGACTCACGAAAAAACATTCTCTTTTCCCATTTTTTTCCCTCCTCTTCTGTCTGTCTTACCCATTTGCTTTTTTGGGAAAGGACACACGAGAAAAATAGAGAGAAAGAGGTAGAGAAAAAGAGAGATCAGTGATCACTCACTCACTTCACTCCAAACTACTTCCACTCTCTTCATCCATGCACCAAACAACGGAGTAATAATAAATGGGAATGAAGAAGTTGAACAAAATCAGAAAAGGACTTTTTTTTATATTTTGGCTTGCGTGTGTGTGTGGATATGTGCTTTCCTTATTGCTTGCCGGAGAAAAAAAAACTTTTTTTCTTCAAAATAACTCATCTAGTGATTTTCGTAGTGGATGTGTAGTCATTGAAGTGGCACGCTAAATAGTGTATACTTATACTAGTATATGGTGTTTGAAGTATATATGCTTTTTATCAACCATGTATAAGTTCTGTTTGGTTGAGTGGAGTCACTCCTCTTGCTTTGCTTTACTCTTCTTGTTTTACTTTTTTTCTTGGGAAGGGCAAAAGAGGAGGAGAATGATCATGATGGTCATCAAACAAGAGCTAAACGAGAGGAACAAACAAAAGAATGATACAACTATAGTCGTGTATTGTATTGTTCCACATCAGTGGACTATACATGCCACAATACACGTTTGGTAGCTGTGACTACGTTTGGGTGTTATAGATACTCTTCTCCGTCTTTAAGTACAGTTACGACGACGATTGCGATAAACAGGATGGCTATTGGTTGGCTCTGGTCTGTTTTTGGTGACGCTATTTCTGTCATGCGATAAAATTAAAATGGAAACGAATGGAGCCAACACTGGAAGTAATGATGATGATCATACATTTTTTCTGGACATTAAAATGTCCCTACTCACTACTCGCTCTATCTTTTTTTAAAAAGAAATTTATCACTGTAAAACGGGTTCGGTCGGACTGTTGGGCCTCATCAATTGAGTGCAGTTTTTTAAGAAATAAATAAATAGATGGTTGGCAAATAACTGTGGACGGTAATAATGATACGGAGTAAAAGGATAAATGGTTCCCAAGAACATACCAAAAATACCATCAAGATCCGTGCCCTTTGTAAAAAATTTCAATTGGTTGGTTTACTCCGGGACTGTTTAATGAGCTTGATGGTGGAAACCAAAAGTTGTTACTGCCACTTTCTGCTCACGTTTTATCTACAAAATTGAACGTCAAAAATGTTTACTTTGAACTTTTTGTGTAAGATGAAAATGGAAAAGGAGTGGATGAAAATTGACTTGAAGGACTCGTCACAACAGCGTGCCGTCATGCAAGTATATATACTACATATCGTGCTACTTAGTTGCTTGTGAGGTGTTCAAAGAACATATAAAAAATTCATTGGTATTGGGGCCATCTTGCTTAAATTGACCTCTAAAATTTTCAGAGCAAAGTTGGAAAATGTCCAAAATTGGTTGGAAAACAGGCAGACAGATGGTATAATAAAAATCTTTTTATTAATTTATTATTATATTTTGTCCAAAAGGAAGACGCAACTATGGTTGCTTAACACAGTTTGAAAATCGAAAGAGCACGAGTCATGATAAAAGTACATGTGTACTTACGTGTGCAATCAACAAATTCAACAACTTTCCTTGTTTCTCTATAACTGCAACCAACGAGTCAAGTCTGCAGATTGCTTGCTTGGTACTATCTTTATACCTATGCAGGTAGTAAATCATGTACCACAGCTTACTTAATTATTTTATTAAATAACCACATCAACAAACCAAGAAGGACTCATCGTTCCCGTTGGTAGTTTCCAACAAATGAAAAAAGCTTCCAAAAGAGGTTTCTAATGATTCTTGTTTGGGAACAAAAGTTGAAAATTTGTTTTTATTGTTAACGGGCTTACTTTGTTTAATTTTAATCAAATTATAGTGTTTCAAATTGAACTCATTTGGAATTGTAAAATAAACTGAAAAGATAAGTCCAGAGCAAATTGGGAAAATTAAATTTTAGTTTGTTGGAGAAAATGAGTAGCTCATTATCAACAAAGTATGTTAGCAAAAGCGGCCAAAGTTCTGCAAACATTTGAGAATACGAGGTAAGATAATGGACAAGCTAATCAAGATGTAATCTGTATATATAATTTATTGCAATGGTAACTTAGCCAACCAAGGCATTTTGATAACTGCTGTAAAAGAGTAAAAAAGGTCATATTATTAAATGTATATAAATGAATGAAAATCAATCAACTGTCGATGCAAGTGGCAGAGGAACAGACTATTCAAGAAAATTGAAAGTCTGTTAGACTCAGTAAACTAGACAGTCTCAAGGAATGAATGGGCTGGGCTGGTGAAGTGGGAGCGTATTAAATATTGTTATTAATAAAATTTCCAAAAAATGACAAACTTTATTTAATAAACTGGAAACAGAGAATGGGAAAGAAATTGTCTGTCTTGTATGAAATGAACAAAAAACCTACAACATTCTTTTTTTTTCATTTTCACTTCCTCAACTCTATATGTATACCTATGTATAAGAATATTTTTTCTTAGATATTCAACTGCAATCAAACTTTTTACTCCTACAGAAAAAAAGTTTTTATTTTCTTTTGAGACAAACTCTTAAACAAGTTGAATATTATGTGAGAACGAGTCCTGTTAAAAAAATTCTAACAAACACGAAATAAAGTGGCGATGGTGATTTTCTCATGCTTTCTTTTCCTTCATTTTCCTGCTTACGTCTTTATTTTCAAAAATTGCAGTTTCATGTAGCACTGGAGACAGTACACACATTATACAATCAACAGCAACAAGACCAGCAAAAGCTCTTCTCTTTCTCTCTTGTCACTTGTTAAAAAGTATATCAGTATATACGACCATACTTTTTTAACAACTGCAATGTAATTACCAAGTTCCTCCGCTTGATTTTTTCCCTCTCTCTCTCTGCTTTCCTCTCTTTCATTTTGATCGTCTCCTGGAAAAGAAAAATAAACTAGGTAAGTTGTTTTACTTTTTGCTTACTGGGTTGTATCCCAGACGTTTGCAAGCGTTGTGTACCGTACTGTTTCAGTAGTGTGCCTTTTTTGTTAAAAAACGAGAGAGAAAGAGGGAAAAAAAGTTATTTCTTTTTGCCTGTATTTTTTTTCAACTAGTTAGTTTTTTCTTCCTTTTTTGGCTAATGATGTTGGTTAGTAGTGGTGGAGGTGGATGGAGGTATCTTTTGGTAAAAATCTCGAGATTACATGGCGATGCTGATGATGATGCTGGAACCCCGTATCATGATCATCAACATGATATCGTATATAGATGCTCGTCCAGGAAGAAAAAGAGAGAGTCTTTATATATATTGTAGCATTTTCCATTTTCTCGCTCGCATGTTAACTGAGTCGTATTAAATGGTTGGACGATATAGCACACCAGGAAAATTTTCTATTTTGATGCTAGACACAGAAAAACACGTAGGCACACGACAGGCAGACAGACTCCTAGGTTGTGTATTCATCGTGAAGAGATGAGAAGAAGGAAGAAGAAATATAAATAAGCAACGAGGAAGGAAGGATAGAAAGAGGAAAGCTGGGTGGATATAATGCTGGTGGTTTTTGTTAGTGGTAGCAGTTGTTCCTCAGTCCTGTTGGATAATATGTAGTAGTAGAGTATTATGTATATTAGCAGTAGGAGTAATAGTAATCATAGTAATATGCTTTTAATCAGGGCACAAAACACAGCAAGGGTATTGTCATGGATAGGATAAAATGAAAATTGGATGAGAGAGAAAGCAAAATAATGAATAAAGAGGAAAAGGATAGGGGGCTTACATGCACTCCAAAGTCTGCATATTTGGCAATTTAAATTGTAAACTTTTTTTGTGCACTGTGTAATAAGAAGGTAGCTGTGTGTAAAAAGAACGTTAGCTTTTCATGGTACACTCTGTACGCGGAATAGAAAGTCTGACAGACAAACAAAGGAATGTTTACATAATGATGCTGAATTGTGTACTTTAATTTTTACTGGAAGTCTGTCTTTTACTTGGCAAACAAGACCAGAAAACTGGCAATTAGCGTGGAGCAATCATAATATACTTGTTTCTTTCTCTTGTGATCGTCATCATCATCGTCACACGATCTGCCTCTCTCTACCTCATTATCATTTCCAAGTTGAGGTTGCTAGAAAACGATGTGGAAAAAGTTGGTTAGTTTCTGAAACGTGAAACGTATAATGATGAGTGATGAGCATGTCCATATAAAATGTTATATAAGAGAAATCAAAATATTATCCAATTGTGTATCTGTGTTTTGCAACCAGTGCAATGTTTCACTTTTATGCAACGAATAAAGATTCATATTCACATGGAATGCTAGTAGTATTAAAAAAGGTTGTGAACAAAGTATGCATTCTCTCCATTTCCAAAACGTCCGTGTATGTAAACTTTAATTCCGAAAAGATTATTTTCTCCATTTTAAAAAATTCCCTTGAACTAATTAGTTCACTGTAAGAGTCCTCTTAGCTTGTTAATAAGTATACTGTTTCGTTTGATAATACTTTCAAGCACCAATCCCAAAATAGGAAGGAAACAAACATCTAGAATGCGATGCCGGATTACTTATTACTTTACATATTATATAATCTACATAGGTAACCATTTATGATACTACTTGACACTCCTTTCAATTTCATATCAAAACGTACTACTCATTCAAATCCGCTTCCTCCACTCTCCCCTGATGACAACGATGATAATGACTACTGTAATAATAATAATAAAATAATAATAATAATAATAATGATAGTAATAATAATAATAATAATAGTAATAATAATAATAATAACCTATTCTCTAGTCGTATTTTATCACTCACCACCAACAAATCGTTCAAGGAAAGGATTTGCACATCAGAGCAAGTAGCATCAGGGCAATCATGTAAAGCGGGTGGGTTTATTTAGCATACAAGATTGACAATTAACACGTTATACTTTTCACAATGAATTCGAAATACAAATGAAGCAAAATCCAATTTGCGTGGTAATGATTACCATCGTCAACGAATCAATGTATGATAATGAAGAAACCATTTATGTGTGCACTGTCACTGTTTGTCATTCATGTGATTGACTTGACTATTTTGTCGGGACAAAATGAAGCTAAATAGTTGGGAGAGCCTTCCATACAAATTACAATATGCACCACTACGCCTCATCTGATATGGTTTATGTAACGAAAAATTATATTTAGCCATTCACGCTTGTTACACATTGCCGTACAACTTTCTTCATTCTTACACGCTCACATCGACCAAGTCCTTTAGCCCATCCTCTGTCATTTCCTTTTCCTATAGCCAATAGCTTAGTACCCATGGAATAAAAATATATATATATTTTTAATATATTTGCCTAAATAATATGCAAATATAAAACAATGCTTATAAACTAATAGCGTCAAGAGTATAAATATATATGCACATATATCATAACATAACGATAATAAACAATATGCGGGAATATGCAAGGCTGTGTATTTGTAAATGGCAGTTGGCAGCATCGTCAATCCTTTTCCCTGTTCTTTCTCTCCCGTTTTCGTGAGTAGACTTGACTACATTTACCATCGGCACCATCACCACCTAACGTAACTTCTCGCTTCCATTCCTACTTGTCCTTCTCTTTCTTTTTTCAGCTAAGCATGTCAGAAAAGACGTCAAATTGACGGGTGTGTGTGTCTGTGCTCATGTTAGTTTCGTTAAACTTGACGCTGAAATAATAAGAGAGGGGAGAGCAGAAGGGGGAATAAAAATAGAAGACAATAAATTCCCTATTGCCTGCATTCTTGCAAGGAAGGAAAATAAAAAAGGACGGAAGAAGAAGGAATGCCATATTTGATATTAGTATATGTTTATATACAGTACTATTACTCCTTGCTGGTTTAGTTGAGAAAATCGTCTTTATAAATTATTACTTTCTTATCTATAAAATACTTTTTTTCTCTTTTCCGAGAACAGGATGGAGCGAGTGAGTAAGGTGAGTTGATTAAAAGTGACATGATTATTTTTTATGACACTGATTACATGTGACTTGAATATGATGCGATCGTGATTAGCATTGATTATTAGCTTTTTTAGAGAGATGGTCATATACACAAAAGCGACAAGCCTTGTAGTGTTGGTGGTAGGGTAGTTGAGAAATGACCCGCAACAGAAAGACCTGCCTAAATACTTTCTATTTTATGCACCAACAGTGCAAACCCCCACGTACATACACGGCGCAGCTCACTTACCGTAATGAATAGTTTTGCAAGCCAGGTGGATAGCCTGTATAATAAATATTTTACAAAGAAAAAAGGTACACAGCAAAATCCTGTGTCTCAATATACAGTACAGTCAGCCTGCGAGAAGAAACAAAGCATTTGCATTTTTTATATTTCCGTTTTCACTGGACAAGTCTCTGTTTTAAAATATTTGATTTTTGCATCTTCTTAAAGGTACTACACGCGCTACATATACTATTATGACGTGGGTATACAGTGAAACAGGATGCTTCTAGAACTATAAAGTAATTTTCCAGCTGGATCACTGTGTGCTTTAGTGCACTTTTGCACGAGAGAACAAGCACGTACTGACTAATATCATTGCATAATATAAACATTTCCTTGCATTCATTCACACATCCTACTTGAGTAAATTTATTTCTATTACTGAGAGAAAGTTTCATTTTCTTTCCTTCATCTTTCTTCCTTTCTACCTTATGTTGCATAATATGTTTTAAGTAGCAAACTAGAAAAGGACTCAGAGTGGTATGATATATTATGCAGTAGTGCGTGATGCAAGTAGTAAAAAATGATACTTATAATAAATATATACATATAAGCTTTCTTTGTTGGATAGCAGGTGATTTTATGTTTTCCAAAAGTAAAACAAGTGCAATTGTAGAAGTGTGCCCAAGGGAAGTGTGAAATTGAACGAAAACGGAAATAAAAATGAAATTATGCGTCACTCGTCAAGTTTGTCAGTTGGACAGTAAGAACGGAAAAGAGAAAAGAACGGTCTCGAAAAAAGAATGTAAAATACGTACTTCTCTACACAATATCATTTATCCTTCATGGGAAAATGACACTATACATATAGCGAAATGCATTAATATAATACAAAAGTAGAGTAATAATACCTCATTTCATATAATACAGTTTGAGCGCATTATTTTTGACAGCTAGTTCTATTTTGTATTGCTCAAATAAAAGCCATTCAATGATGTAAAGCTGTGCAAATAATAGAATCTTTGATGATGCTGGCAATGTTGTTGGCAGGTGTTTTTAAGTAACTCGAGCAAATTTTTTTGGCAAAGGCGTTCAGTGATTTGACGTTCAGCTCATGCGAGATCGGTATGATTACAGGTTTGTATAATGATAATATTAATGAAATGCCGAATTCATGAATATTATGCGGAGATGCTCTCGTCGTGTCAAGCCACGTCATGTCAAATGCAGACTAAGAAGCCAGCTTGTATCTCGTACAATATGAAAATGGAAAATGCTTTAATGCATTTCAATATCAACCTACGTTACTTTTTTCTCTGACGGACACTGACATCTTCTGTTCTTTATCCCCTTCTACAATAATACTGTGTCCCAGTAAGTTGAACGCTACTACTAAAAGGATGTCCATCATAATACCATATAACGTGTGTATTTTATATGTTATGAAGTACGGGTCCATTTTAATGTGACGAAAAAAATTGGGTAGAAATAAAAAAGATGACGTTCAAAATTCCATCTTTTTGGGGATATTTAATATGCTTCAGCTTCCATTGGAAGCTCTTATGGATGTTCCCCGCCGACGTTTTCCATTGAACCTTTTTGCATAAGCCTTTTCGAGATCGTCATTGCTATTATCATTATTGCTATTTCTCAGATAATAAATGCCAAATAGAAAGGTTCTCGGGAAGAAATGTGCTTCTATTCAAAATGGGAAATAGTGAAGCTAATGCTTTAACATGAGTATGGAAACGATGATGATGATAATGTCGATTATTATTATTATTATTACTATTATTATTATTTTGATAGCAATGTTTATGGAAAATTAGTGTATAAATTTGTCAGATAATTCCCAAACACTTCAACTCTGTAATTTAAGATACGTTTCGTAGTTCTCTCAACGACAGAGTAGAAATTAGTGCAAGTGTTTACTTCTCTGGCTAAAAAAATGTTTCGAGATAAAATAATAACAATAATTTGAAAAATGTTTGTCAGGAACCTCTTTACACGTTTATGCTTGTGCACGTATGACGAAGGATGATGGCAATAAAATATATATTTTTTTATCTGTCGTGTAAAAGAGCGGAGCTCTGTGTAGAAAAACCAACCAGCCTACCTACATACATTCGTATACCAGCTCATAAAAGTTAACATAACAAATAGCAATTTTCTCCTTGGAATTTTGCCAACAGAACATGGCCAATACGTGTGCTTATGGCTTGCGTAGAGAAATGAATACAGAGAACTTTAAATTGCTCGTTGACCAAGATCAAGCGAAACAGATCGTTTTTGTTGGAAATACACTGTATGCATGTTGTTGTGTGCCGTATGTAAGGTTGCATTTTCAAATTTAAGTAAGTTATTAGGAGGACGCTCCAATATGTATTTAAGCTAGCTTATGATGACGTGAATGCTACAATAATATGCTAAAGATCTCTCAGCCAAAATATTTTGTAGTACGATTCGTCCTCGAACAACAACAACAGCATATTATAACAGCAACATAGTTGTGTATCTACTATATAGAATCGTGTGAACTAAACTATCCTTTTATTTATTCAAATTTCAAGTATCATAGGCGCTGTTGCTTTCTGGATTGTGTCCATCCATCCGGTTTTGTATGAAATGATAAAATAAATTTTCTATACTGCTATCTATACCTATTACTCTGGTTATAAAAATACACAAATGTGTACATGTAGGTTTTTCATTTTTCATCATTACCACCATCACGACCACTCAATAGAAATGTTTTTTTTTTGTTGGGAGAAAGTTATTTCAATTTACCAACGGGAAATGAATCTTTCTTTTTCTCGTCCGCGCATCATGTGTACATGCATAGGAGGAGCATGCATTTTTTATTATTTTTTTTCTGACGGTTTGATATATGGGAAATATGAATAAGATGTTCCATGGGTGATGTTAACTATGAAAAACGAGTTTAATATAAAAAACATGTGTGTAAATTGAAGGAATTTGGTGTTACACACACGGAAAACTGCGTAGTAGCTGGGAAGAGAAATGAAGATAGCGGATAAAGTTTTGCTAAATGATCAGTGCCAAACAAGCCAGAGCCAACAAGAAACATGTGTTCGTGATGATGACGACGGTAGACTGTCGAAAATTGTTTTATTTTTTTCTGATAATATCATCACCATGACAATAATGATAAGTTATTAATAAGACATGTTTTTTTATATTTTATAGTCATGCGTACAGCTTTTATCGCTATTATTATGTAACCGAAGCGAGCACACATGTTGTTAGTTTCTTGCAAGTTGGATCACATTTTCGGATAATTTTTTTATTTTTGAATTTTCACATTATTTCTTTGCCTGTTTATACATACTAAAGCGTATTTAAGCGTAGCAACCAGTTATTTCGAAAAGCATATTGTGTGGACCAGCAGTTTCCGGTGAAAATACAAAGTAAAATTAACTGCCGAAAACTTATATTTTGCCCTATTTTCACCTGGTCTCGCTAACTTACTTATCTCTACTTTCACGATAGCTTTGTCATTAAGCCTTTTTAACGATCCAATATTTTACGCGCCATGAAAGTGGAAAGACATGGAATTTCTAAAAAACACATAAGATATCTAATATGTAGGGTATATTGGTGGGTGAATTTTGCAATATATAAAAATATATGTCAATGCATTTATGACTGGTGTTGTGTGTGTGTTGCAAAAGCGTTAGTGTTTAGGTTTAATAATGCCAAAAGCTACATCAATTCGTTGACTTCACGGTCCTCAGCTGAATCTCCATCCCAGCAACTGCTTCCACCAGTAAGCATTCTTATTACCGGGAGAGAAATGATGAAAGGAAATAAAATGGGATATAAAATGTAGCTTTTATTATAACTATCACAATTACTTTTTTCTGCGTATTATTAAATGGCAGAAGCTTGAAGGCCATTTTTGGTTTCGTCATGTCTGCCCGTCTGTCGGTGTATCTAAACCCTTCAGATGTCGAAAGGGATTTAATCTGGGAAGCGTTGTAACCCTTCAACCAATTCCTTTGATAGACCCTTCATTGAATTAATAACTTGTCTTTTACTAAAACAAATCTTTCCTTTTTCTCCAAGAACTTTTACTTTCGCCTCTTTCGTAGAACAGCTTCCAATGAGTTTATAACCACTATAATCAATATCTCTGGACAGTAAAATAAAAAGGCAATAAAAGCTGTTAAAATAGAGGAAGAACAAGAATAACAGTAAAAATTACACAGGGGCTGAACATTTTTATAAAAGGTCATCTACATTTTATTACTCTCATTCATTTACTTTTTTCATCAGGAACTCCACAGAGCTCCTTGCTTTCTGTGCAGGAGACTGTGATGCTAGCAGCTTTTATGGTTGTTTCATCGTGTACCACCGCCACCAATTTCCTATTAAATAGCCACTAAAACCATCTCAATGCTCGGCTCGTTTCATTTTTTTTCTCCCTTTCATTGGCTAATTGTGATTTTGCCAATGTCTTCAGAACCAGAAGAAAGCAAAGAAACTCGTGACTGTCGTGCTTGCAGCAGCGCGGACAACATTTCTAAATGTAATCATACATAAAGTGTTCCCTGCAGGTTTCTCAAATCTATCTCATCAGCTTCTTAAATTTACTAAAATGTACCTACAACTATCTTTCATATATCTAAAATAAAAAGTATAAAGAAAGTAGTATAAAATGCTCCAGTCATGTACAGACATTCTCATAACCATTACATTACAGTAAAGTTTGTCACCTCTCTCTCTGGTTTGTATTTCTGATTCCATTTATGTTTACATTCCATTACATTTTGTCCCTGTCCAAATACAAATATATTATTTTTATTGTGTTGCTCCTGCGTAATGTGTTCAATCTCGTATCATCCACCAATATCATATTTATCTGTTTACTTTTCCTCAAATAAAATAAAGAACATGAATACGATTTCCGTTTGATAAAAGAAAATAAACATACTTTTCCACACTCTTCTTATGTATATCGTTTTGATTTTTTATCCATTTCCTTTGATTCGTCTTATTGTTACAAATAAAGAACTTCTCTGATCTCTCTGTGTGTATACTTCTGGGTTTTACCACTCAGGAATATCATAAACTGGTTGTTCCACTTTCTTCTCTAATATTTATTTCCTGGCCTTTCAATCCGCCCTCCTTACATAAACGAAGAAAAAGATGAGACCAAGTTGGTGGATATCTTCTAGAAGATGGAGAAAAGCATGACCAAAGAATATGTAAATGTAAATAAATACTCTGCTTTTTGTTGTTGTTGATGCTGTTAAGTAAATAGAGGAACGGTAGTAGTATCAGCTCAGCGCACAGTGGTCGTGCAAGATGATGACGATGATGATAGTCGTTGTGGTGGTTGTTGCTGTTGCTGCACATAATGCATAAGTTAATGGTCTCTTTTGAAGTGCACACATCAAAGAAAAAACTAGCTCTCTTACAACAAGAAGCTACTGAAGCTGAACTGGCTGAACTGAAAGGAGAGAAAGCAATTGCTTCTTTTGCTATACTACTACCATATCACTATTGCTGTTAACTGCTGGTGTGCTACTTTAAAAAATACTTATGTACACACTTTTTACCAAGAAAACGGCCACACCGTCTCACTACTCAGCAGTAACAACAACTATAACGTAAGCATCATCATCACCATCAGCATCGTCAACAATAACAAATCATTGAAAATGTACACCAACACCATCATCAACTTTTAGAAACTTTCCCCCTTTCTCTCTCTCTTCCTTTATGCTCGTTTGGGTGTACAACGTAAGTACCACTACGACCACCACGAAAGAGGAATATTTCCTTAATTCAAACATGGCTGGAAGGAAGAAGGCAATGTCTGTTGCTTTCACTTTGCGAGTGTGCGGCGTGCGGTTGGATACACTAGACCATACCTTCCTCTTCTCTCTGTTGTCCCAGAAAAAATCATAAAAAGGTGGAAGTCTTTTGTACAGAAAACGAAGGACGATAAAAGAAAAGGGAAAAACATACATATTGTGCAATGGTTTTTTGTGTGTGTTGAAGTGGATTGGAAATCTTTTGGTTTGTTGAATCCTGCTTCAACAGTGGGACTTTTTTATGCTTTGACTTTATATTGCTTTTTGATACAGGGTAAAAAAATCAGGTTTCTTCTTTGGAAAACGAACAGCCAGACGAGTTCAGTTGGGTTATATGAGTATACATTATATATTTTTTAAGAAACTGGCGGTAATGGTAGGTAGCACCATTATTTCACCGCCAACAACATAAACAGCATTGGTATTGTTGTTATATGCAAAGTGGTTATATTTCCTATTATTTTCTTTTGATGGAGAGAGGTCTTGAGGCGAGAGAAAGAAGGTGAAACTATAATGCATTGCATTATTTAGATTGTGTGCAATGGATAAACAGCGACTAGTTGAAATTTGCTATGTGGAGTCATCCGAGTCATGTGATGTGGATTATGATAAAGGATGTTTCTACGGCGAAGAAACGTTTATTCATGGTATATGCAAACTAACGTGTGTGGAGTCATAATAATAGTAATGGGAATTTTTCTTGGAAGAAAATAATACTGCGAGAGAGAAAATGAAGAGGCAACAGCAGGAAAAGAGGAATAAAAATGCAAGGGTCTTAGCGACAGTGACTACTAAACCCTTTTATTTTTGATGGCTGCTTGTCTGAAGGCTAAAAGAAAAAAAAAGATGGAAGTTGGCCCATGGAAAAAAGCATTTCACTGTTATGCATTATTATTATTATTATTCTGCTTCTTAGTCAGTTTATGCATCGTTGCACATCTATCCGCTTGAGAAGGCTGAACGTAGACGGGTACTCTGCCTGTGGACACTGTCGGCTGTAGTATAGTGTGGGAAGCTGGAAAAAAACTAGTTAAAGAGTTAAACTGAGAATGACAAGGAAATTCGACAAAAGTTATTACGCAAGAAAGCAAGCTCTGGTGAAACTATGAGAAAGCTCGGGTTAAGCATTTCTAGTCCAGGGTATTATTATCATGAGAATGGGATGGACAGATGAGGATAAAAGCATATAACGAAATGGAAAGTGGTCAGGTATGTGGCGCGGCGTGTGTGGTGGTGTGCTATATATATTTGTGTACAGAATACAATGTGTTGAGACACCACAAAGGCTACCCGCACAACGTAGTGACTCCGTTCCCAGTTAAAAAATGAAAGTATACTATTGATTCGTTAACAGTTTAAGATGCCAAATAATTAGT
>JAHZMV010005931.1:0-10699 GCA_027743765.1 Coecobrya sp. COE2
TGTATACTTATTTTCCGCAGTAATTCTCACAACATATTATTGTTGCCAAATGTCAACTGATATTCTATTTGTTGAAGGGTATGGCTCGACACAGGAATATTTCCGAAATTCTTTCAAAGTATCCGGAAAATATTTACACAAATCCGTGGGGTTTTTTAGTCGGCTTTCAAATGTAGATCGTCAAAAATATTATACCAAAATAACGGGGCTAGACAATTTTTGGGATATGTTTTACCAAATATATATTCCTTTAAATTTAACTGGTACTCCACAAGAAAAATTGTATACTGTTGCAAGAAATAGAATACTTCTGTCTTCTGATCCAGAAACTAAAGAAATGTTTCCGAGTTTGTTTCAAATATTTCAAAGTGCTGAGAGTGCTGTTGTAGAGAAGGATTATTTTTGCGGGTATCTTGCTCGTCCCCCATCAATATACAGCAAGTTTTATGTCACGCCAGTAATTTACGGAGTTGGAGGATATCTCGTAAGCAAGATACAGACACGTTTTATTGAGTCAGGTTTGGTTACATATTTTGACAGAATTATAGACTTCTCTCAGAGCGTCAAAGAAAAACTTAGTTGGTCCAAGTCGGCGATATGGGTGGCCACACCGGCCCCACAACCTATTACTTCTCCGGTGGGGTATATTTGTGTTATGGAACAGATTCTTCTTTCAAGCATTTTGATATTTTCTATGTGTGTTTATATTATTAGGATTTACGGCACAGTGGTGTATTCTGAGCTAAGAGGCAAATCAATTAAATGTCTGAATAAGTTAAAATTACATTTGTTTATTAAAAGGAAAGCTAAAGTTGTAACGATACAGGTAAAGTCAAACTCAAATTAGATATTGAATTAAGTAATAAAAAATATAATATACATCCATAATATTCAGCTTCATGCCATATTGCTACAGATAATGCTCATTGCTTGGGCATCGATACTAGAATGCTGAACACTATCATATTTGTGTTTACTACAGCAGATCAGGCTGAAATCTTCAATTTTGATACGTTTACACCCCCATTGGTAAAGGAGATGTCAAAATTTTGAATATTTGAATCCAATGCTACTTAAGTATCGATTTAGTTGGATGGCATTCCGTCATATAACGTATAAATATATTGATTGGATTTGGCATTTGGTAGTTAAAACATAGAAATTTGAACAAAATCGTAATCCATGAAAACAAAAGCTCCATTTGTGTAGTACATATGCGCTATCCTACAACTGTAGATAAAAGATTGCATGAGATACAATGAGAGAAAACTAATTATATTTGTCCTTTCTGTGTTTAACTGACATACAAATAGCGACCATAAACCTTGGTTTAAAGCATAAAGTCCGATGTCTGTTTCTTGAACAAACTGGTTATGGTAAGTATGCATGTTATACAATAGTCGTAAAATATAATTAACCGCTATTTAAAACTTCGCTTTAAAGGTTAACATTTGGCATTTACGTAGAACAAGTTTTCCATCTTATTTTTAACTCTCATATTAACGATTTTGTTGCCAAGGCAATATTGATTTACCATAGTATGGATATGCCGGTAAAGTATGTTTTTCCATATTACCTATCATATCCTATAAGAGTATAGTTGCTTGCTGCTAAAACCTTTAAGAATGAGAATAAATTCTTTCTTTTGAACTTAAATTGAGGATAACGTTTGGAGTTATCAAGGTTCAAAATTATACAAAAATTGCTGAAGTGTTAAAAGAATATTTCTACAACCTTGAAGTTTTAACCACAGGGGAGCTACTCTACCTTACTAGGAATAACCCAGTTAAATGAATAATAAAAGAGCAGACTAAGTATACTTTTATATGTAGTAGAGGAAACAAGCAAACCCAATGCAATAAATTTAGTATTTCTGTTCTGTTTCAGAAATTATCTTTAATTGGAATCAGAAATGAATTTCAATATGAGTAAAATTCTATTACTAATACTAGTGTCAATCAAGAAGGTTCAAATTGAATTCAAAATGAATTCCCATCCGATTAATGTTCTACGATTCTCGTTAATATGCGCCAAACTTGTGCATGTAACCGCCTTTGGTGTACCTGTAGATTTAAATTCGGAATTAAACTGTTTCATTAACATCGTTCAAGAAAATCTTCGCAATGCTATAAACTCTCCCACCTTCCCAACCAATAAAAACACATGGACAATCTATTCCGAATTTAATGGATGGAAGGTTAATCCAGAAAACGTTTTAGAAATTCATGCCATTAATAGTTCATTTGGTTCTCTTCGATTCAACTTCAAACTCAGTCCGTTCTGCACCATATTTATACTTAATTTTAAAACCATTTCTGGAATTATAAATGCTATTCAGCGTTCAGGTTACGATACATCAAATTACGTACTAATGCTCATTGAAATCAATGACGACGAACCAATATTGTACGATGAGTTTAGACGAGGCAATCAAGTTAGCACAATACGCAAACGTTTTAAAACTTTTCATGCTGACATTGCATTTATCAAAACATATGTGAATAAGTTTGGTGGATCCGTGTTTGCCATATATTGCTACACCTGTCCGGAGAAAGTATACGTAATGCGAGAAATTAATTCGTATAAAAACGGTTTACAGGTTGACTACATTAAAAGTCGTTGCTTCAGTTTAAATTCAAATGGGTATGGTATCAAGGGAGTCATGTATTCCGTTCATGAAAACCTCTCTATTAAGAAAATGTGGCATTTGACTGATTGCGCAGATTCAAACAAAAGAAGGATTTTTTATTCAGGCATTCATAAATGCATTTACGGTTCTGCAGTATCTCTACGAATGGCTGTGAATATTGCAAATATTTCGCTAACCAGATTTAAACGCTACCACTTCAATAAACCGAATGACGATGATTGGGGTTTTAAAATCTATATATGGATGGTAAAGCCAAAGATAAATCCTTCCTATTTACTCTCCCAAAGGTGGAGCGTGATTCCAGTGTCTGAATGGAATTACAATTACATATATTGCCTTGATTTAAAAACTGACCATGTGTCTGCATGGAAAAGCTACATTCAAGTTTATCAATATAGTGTATGGCTAATATACTTGATTATGCTACTTGCTTGTGCGTGTTCAGTTTGCCGGAATGTGTATAGGTTGCTCGATCTCATCTCTCCGCTACTGGGTCAGTCTTTGCGATTTAATCATTCTAAGGTTTTTGTAATTATATACTTATTTTCGGCAGTATTTTTATCTACGTATTATTGTTGTCCAATGTCAACCAATTTTTTCTTTCTGGATGGATACAAGTCGATTCGGGAATATTTTGAAAATTCTTACAAAGTTTACGGAAAAAACCAGGCACAACTAGTTCAATATGTGAATAGGACTACAACACCAGATCGTCATAGATATTTTAGAAAATTAACCGGCCTGCCTAATTTTTTGGATATGTATTATCCCACAGAGCGTCCATTGAATCTATCCGGAACTCCACAACAAAGGGTGCATACGATTGCACGAAATAAGGTACTTTTGTTTACCGACGTGGCAACCAGACAAATGGTTCCGAGTTTGTTCCAAATATTTGAAAATGTTGAGACAGCAGTTGTGGAGATGGATTATTTCTGCGGTTACCTTTCGCCTACTCCGTCGATGTATAGCAAAGTTTATGTCACAACAATAATTTACGGAATTGGAAAGGATCTTGCAAGCAGAATACAAACCCGTTTCGGTGAGGCCGGTTTCATGGTTTATTTTAGCAAAATGATAGGATTCTCGCAGAGTGTTAAAGAAAAGCTTAGTTGGTCGGGATCTGCCGTTTGGCTCAACACTCCATCCCCGCTAAAAATCGCATCTCCCATGGGATATATTTGCGTTCTCGAAATAATTCTCCTTTCCACTATGCTGATTTTTGCTGTTTGTATTTATATAATAAGGATATATCTGGGAAAATTATGCGTTGTAACATTTAGAGTAATTAGTAAATATTTCTACAGGTGAGAGACATATTTAACTTCGAGAAGCAATGAAAATATAATAACGATTCAAGTAATGTCACACTCGAAATAAACATTTAAAATATGCAACCGAGCGATAAACAAATTCATCTAACAAATGAAAATGTTGCTTAAAATGTTTTAATAGCGATGTTTAACGTGAGTAACTTTATTCAAGGTAAAATTACACGGTACATTAGCATACATATTAAAAATGAGGACCTATAGGGCATTTGCATGTTACACTGTATTTATTATTCAACAAAAATACATATATGGGTGTTAGTATTCATTTTTAGGCTAAAGAGGCTGATTTATTTGTAATAGCTGCCGTAGCTTTCCGTTAGCTTGTCAAGAGTAAACAGAGAATAAGCAAAACAATTGGCAAATTTTACATCTAAACGAATTCATTACAATTACACGATTTTGTAAAATAACATAATTCTTAAATTAGTGATATTGCCAGTTGTATCCATGAGCCTATATCATATCCCGTGTTTCGATTGATATTGTTGGAGTGTTTGTGAATGAAAATAGCCTCCTTGAAAATACGTTAGAACCAACGCTTTTCAAAACAAAGCATGGTGATGGTGCCAAAGTTCAGAGAGTGGGATGGATTTTGGTCTTGATGTTCCGCTAGAGTTGATTGGTGAACTCTTCGATTTCGTAAATCCCCTTCGTGGTTTGTTAAAATAAATGGGTATAAATATTTACCGGGATAACTAGCGGACTATTTCATTGTAAAATAAAAAGTATATTGAAATGAGAAATTCAGAATTATGATTGGTTGTTAAAATTTTAAAGAAATAAAATAGAATTTAAATACGTCTGTGATAACAGAAATAATATTTTGTATATTCATTTCAAGCGCACAATCAAAATTTTCTTTGACTTCTTTACCATCTCCTTTATTAACGACAACACTCACATATTTATATGATCAGTTATGTACAAATAAAATTTTGTAATTCCTTAAACATTTGCAAATTTACAAGTAAATTGGCGAGTTACATATCAATTCCCTCACTGTGAGAAATATCATGAATCAGTTACAAATCTAAAGAGAGTATTAGCATGCTAATCAGGGAAATTAACACATTATATTTTAATAAGATATTATCATGTATATAATTTTCAGAATTTTGTAGTATTTCCTCAAATGAAATTACACTGGCAACATAATTGCCACCGCCCAAAAGACATTTCCACGGTATTCTAGCAATCTAACCAACATTATAGGTATATCTATATTGAGACGACTCAACCGGATTCGACACTGGTATGCTAAAATACCTTACAAAAATTTCGTCTTTTTTACATCGAGAAACTGAGTTATCGTACTTAAGCTAGGTTGTATATAGTTTCTGAGCGTTCGCATATCTATATGTATATACTGATCATTAAACACTGGCTTGGAAATAGTCATCCTGTATTGATTTATGTTAATAACTGGTTATGGTAGATGTGATTAAAAATCCAACCAAATTAAAAACAATGTTTACATATATGAGCTGAAGGTCTAAATTTGGCATTTGTATAGCCTATTCCAACATATTAGAATTATATTTAACTCACATCATACCACATTGATTTACCCATGGCAATATGGTTGTACATTATTAACTAAAGCATTTTTCCAAAATGCCTGTCAACTCTTTTAGTGTATTGATTTTGAAGAGAGCTTGCAGCTTTAAAGAAATTGTTCAGTTTTTATTCTGCCACTTTTAGAGTGGCAAACTAAATATATCTTTAAAATGATATTCTACAAGATTCTTACAAACCGGTTGCAAAATTGAAAGATTAAGTAAATAGACAATATTCTACAGATTTACACATACTTATCATGAAGAAATCTTCCAGGAACAATACCAATAAAATAAAAACTACGTAGAAAATCGCCAAGTCTTAGTCGGCGAAGAAAGCTAACCAAGACATAACTTCCAACTAGTTTTTTTACTGTTACAAACCATCTCGTAATTTCGATTTAATCAAGAAATGCACAACAAATGAATCAAAATGATTTTAAATTTCAATGCGATTTTATCATTTCTATTGTTATATGCCGAACCAGGACCTGCATCAGTTTACAGTGGAATTCAGTTAGACATGAACTCAGAATTCAATTGTTTCATTAATATCGTTGCTGAAAGCTTTCAAAATGACATGTACTCTACTATTTTGCCAACCGATAGAAATTCATGGACAGTTTATACAGGTGTAAATGCATGGGACATAAATCCAACTGAAAATTTTGAAACCCATGGCATAAACAGCTCCTTCGGCTTTCTTCGATTCAACTTTAAATACAGTCCCTCTTGCTTCATATTTATCTTCAGCTTTAAAACCATAGAAGGAACTTTAACCGCGATTTTGCGATCTGGTTACGATACATCAATATATGCACTAATGCTGGTTCAGCTAAATGCTGAAGATGGAGAAGTGTACTCAGGATTTAATCGAGGTCTCCAACTAAACCAAATGAACGAACGCTATAAAACTAGTCATGCTGATATAGCCTTTGTCAAAACATCTGAAAGTACGAAAAGGATATTCGTGTTCGCTATATATTGCTACACCTGCAAAACCAAAATACATTTAATTTCAACAATTAATTTTAGTTCAAATACTTTGCTAGTTAAGTTAATTAAAAAGAGTTGCCTCAGTTTAAATTCGAATGGAAATCGTATCAAGGGTACCATGTACTCCATCTTTCCAAATCCAGCAATCGGAAGAATGTGGCATCTGACTGGCTGTACTGATTCGACAAATAGAAGGAGATTCCATTCAGTTATGCAGAATTGTATTTACGGGGCTGCAGTTACCTTGAAAATGTCTGTAAATGTTGCCAATATTTCTGTGACTAACTTTGCACTCTACCACTTGAAAAAACCAAATACAGACAAGTCGTGGTTCAAGATTATTATATGGTGGATAAAGCCAAAGATAAATCCGTCCTACTTACTTTCTCAAAGGTGGAACGTGATCCATGTATCTGAATGGAATGCAGATTATTTGTACTGTCGTTATTTAAGAACAAGTCCTGTGTCTCCTTGGAAAAGCTATGTTCAAGTTTACTCATACACAGTATGGCTGATATTCTTGATTACGTTGTTTATTTATGCGTGCTCAATTTGCAGAAATGTATATAAAATGCTAGATCTTGTTGCAGCGTTACTAGGGCAACATTTACGCTTTAAGCATTATAAATTGTTCATAGTTGTATATTTGTTATCCGTATTATTCCTGACAACTTATTATTGTTGTCAACTCAAAATTGACTTTCTGGTTTTGGAAGGCTATACCACGCTGAAGGAGTATTTTCAAAACTCGTACAAAGTCTCAGGAAAAACTTTTCACAAAGCAATTTCGTATTTCAAACGGATTTCAACTGAAGATCGTGAAAAATATTTCAACAAAGTTACAGGCTTAGCAAACTTTTGGGATATGTTTTACGAGATTAATCGACCTTTGAAATTAATTGGGACTCCACAGGAAAGATTGAGTATGATAGCAAAAAACAAGATACTTTTGTATACCGACCCAGAGACCAAACAAATTTTTCCAAGTTTGTATAATATATTTAAAAGTTCGGAGAGTGCAGTTGTAGAGAACGATTATTTTTGCGGGCATCTATCTCGTCCACCGTCAATACACACCAAGTTTTACGTCACGCCAATAATTTACGGTGTTGGAGGATATCTCGTAAGCAAAATACAAAGATGTTTTATTGAGTCAGGTTTTGTTACATATTTTGACCGAATGATAGACTTTTCTCACAGCGTCAAGGAAAAACTTCGTTGGTCAAAATCGTCGGTGTGGTTAAGCACGCCGACCCCTCTATCAATGACATCTCCAGTGGGATATATTTGTGTTATCGAATTCATTCTTCTTTCTTGCATTTCAGTACTTACTATGTGTGTTTATATAATTAGGATGTACAGCAGAGTTGTATATTTTGCATTACTTAGCACAGTTAGTAAATGGATGCATAGGTTAAAATTATTAGTGCATTGCTCTATGAAAAAACAAGACAAAATCATAAAAGTTTTATCGATAGAAGTAAAGTCGCACTCAAATTAAGCCTTGAATGTATACAATAAAATGACTATGAAATCTATAATTTGCTGTAATAGTGCATTGCTTTGTGCACGTCCTAAATCTCTAACAGAGAATGTACTTCATTTTGGCTATAAAACTGTATACTATAGTATTTGTATTTCCTGCAGTTATAACAGGCTGAAAATTAAAATTTTGATAAGTTTATACATGTATTGGTTGTAGGTATTTTAATATTAAAAATGAGTTACGGAATATCTTACTTTAATCTCATATCATTTATTACCACTGCATTACAGGATTCATTGAATTTACTACTAGTAATTTTGAGATCCTAGGGAAAAGATTAAATAGTAAATCGAACATCCAGTTAATATTAATACACCACAGTTATAATCCCATAGCCATTGAAATTCTAATGGGATAAAATACACTGCTTCACACGCTGTTTCAGTTTTTATGTGTGTTCAGGTAACCCTTACGCTTGCAGGTTTTACGAGAGACGCTACAGGAAAATGACTCAGCATGCATTATCATATGGCGTTAAAGGTTTGTACGATTGAATTATTGGTATTCACAAACCAAACATTTAAAAATCTCTTCTTGTGTATGAGTGAAGATATATCTAAAGCAGCTATCGGTAGTTTTGAACAGCTTACGACCATCACAAAACACATAAGAAAAAAGTTTACTTCTTCCTTCATATCCAGGCAAATGATATTTCAGGTCACTTACAATGTGTATGAGTAATGATTTTTTCTAAGCATATGAGTTTAACAATTTTCACATTGATATCGTTTTGTATTCATTTTGTGCACGGTTCGATGTTTTCCAATCCCGCTATATGTATGTATGTAGTGAGCCTGATTTTGCAAAATTTACATTTGTATGACTAAAATAAACATTCGCTGCACCTGGTAGGCAGATTGAATTCTGCGTTTTCTGGCATGATGTTTTTGTTTTGTGACCTTTTTGTGATTTATTAGTACAATTTAAGTATAATTATGTATATAAAATATCTCTCCTTTTAATAAGGACTTCATGAACAATAAAAACATGACGGATTATTTTTTAATGTGAGATTAATATACTTCATATTTTCATCAACTTGAACATTCGTTATAACTATACATTTTGATAACTGCGTCTTCCACGTGGACATTTAATTTAAACAAATTGATTTTTCTGGAACAAAAAACACGACCATTTGAAATGATACAATTTATTTGACCATCTATAGCAGTAGAGTAGCTATGTATTTCTCGAGTCCAATCCTACGTCGGATATATCGTAATTGCTTTTTTCGTTCGTCGTAACAATTTCAATTTATTCTTGGTAAGACAATTTATATCACTCTGGATGAAATAAGATTTTATTGGTCACGTAACCAGCATAAAATACATATCGGTCTTCTGGATACTATTTTATGGATAGTCTGGTTTGGTTGGGTTTACCGAAACTGGTTTCAAATTCAGTACTTTTGTAAAAATTTACAGACTTACTTATAAGCAAGTTTTGACATATACTAATGTATAGGTGTGTGCCAACATATACGAAAATTCTGACAAAAAGCTGAAAAAGAAAATTTGAGAGGAACAATATTTCACAAATCCATGGAACAGTTAAATTGTGCTTTGTGCAAATAGTGGAAAATCTGCATTACCTGTTGAGTTCAAGATAATATATTCACGATGAGATGGGCCAATTACGTGTTCGATTTTTTTACTGTGTCCATTTATTTTCTCATAATTCTTAACTCAGTCAACTGTAAAAACCAGAACTACGAGAGCAAAACACTTTTTGAGGTCACAGTTTTTCTATTGAATGCCGTTTCAGTGGATAAATTTAAATTTGATTATTACAAAGACGAACGTCAAGTTATTTCACATTTTCAAAAAAATTACCCAAATACCGACGGAACTCGCAAATTGTTCATCAATCTTTCTGCCATTCTCAACGCCTTTCTAGATACAAATTGTCATATAATATTCGATATTTTTTTTAATTCAGACATTTCCCCGCCACCCTTCAGTACAGTTATGCGAAGACCACAGTTAGCAGTTTATCGGCAAAGGAATTGGTTATCAAAGCATCAATACAATGAGTACAGAATAATTTGGACACCTTTTGGATTAGTTCCTGGAAATAAAAGCCAAAATGTGACAATAGGGCATACCATCAGATGTCCTCTATCAAAATATTTAAACGGTATGATTATCTATAATCATCCTATGATACTTGATATATGCGTACGACTAAACATGTTCCAATATTCAATGAACACAAAACCTTGGAATTGTGAGGTACAGATATCCTTTCAAATTCCCCCCTTATTTCTGGCACTTGCAAGATATCCATTGTCATTTTGGTTCGATGTAGCTGAAAATATGATTGAATATTTTCAACAAACTGAACAATCCATGGTTCCAAAATTGCAATTATTCATATTTCAACAAGAAAGTTTTCGAAAAGCCGCCATAGCCGTAAGAAAGTTTATGATATCCCAGAGCTTCTCTGATAGACCTAGAGAGTTTACAGAGAGAACTGTGGCTTCTACAATGTTTAATTCTGTAGTAATAGCAGCCTTTCTGCTTCAACGTAATATGAATGTAGCCATGTATCGAGTATCAACCTATTTCAAAAATGAAAATGTACCTCGAATGTCAATCAGATATATTAGGATTGA
>JAHZMV010005932.1:0-12651 GCA_027743765.1 Coecobrya sp. COE2
GTGTGATATAATATATAGACTAAAGTAGGAGTTTAGAAAAATATATAGGATATACGTTACAAATTTTCAATATGTATATTACATAGGAAAACTTTAAGCATTAATTAGTTTTTAAAAAACAAGGTTAATTAAAACTGCTAAAATTATTACAGACATCATGCTATAAAGAAGAACCAAATTAACTGTATATAAACTAATTAAAAGTAACTTGTTTATACAAATAGCACAAATGACTTACCATTTTCAGTAACTAACTTAGCTCTACTTAAGCAAATTATGGTTTTTGTTCTTATGCTTATTATATGATAATGCTTAAATGCTATATTTTTTTTGCAGAGAGTGGAACCAGATTAACCCCTTGAAACCTAACATTGTTGAATTTGTGAGTGACGCATGCCGTGGTAGCGACAACGAGATAAACTATTTGGAACACGTACAAGTTACCACCAATATTCACTACAGTAATAGAGGAGCACTTCAGATCGACTTAATTTCACCTGCAGGTACCCAATTATATAACCAACACTCTATATAGAAAAAATCTAAAACTTATACCCTTTAAAGTAAAATTGAACTAATTACTACTAACCAACTTACTTAAAACCCAGGAACAAAGACGAGACTTCTATTTCCACGAAAAAACGACATATCTCCAACTGGATTTGAGGACTGGCCATTTATATCCGCACACACGTGGGGAGAAAAACCTGCCGGAAAATGGCAATTTTATGTAACTGACTCGGTAATTCTAAACCTCCATCTTCTAACTTTTCATTATACTCTATTTTTCATCCATAATTTAAACCTTGTAACTTATAGAGTGAAACTATTTTTTTAATATTCTAGACTCTATCTGCGGACAACAGAGGTACCATTGATTCTGTTGAACTTGTACTCTACGGAAGTAGAGAGATCCCTCAACATGCCCTAGCCGGACCGCGGAGGTATCCCCAGGAATACAAAAAGAAGAGCCTTAACATGTTTACCCCGAACGAAAATGACAATTCGGATGCTAAACTCAGATTACGTGCTCTAATAGACAATGTAGAAAATTGGATTTAAAACATTATATGCTTAATTTGTAATGTAATAATCTATATAAAAAGTGTCATGTACCACAACAAAATCTTTTTAAAAATGTAAAAACTAAAAATAATCCTAATCATACTTCTCTAGCTAGTTAACCAATTTTAGCATTTTTAAAATGATCTCTAAATATCATTATTAGAATCATAAATAAATTATTTTATCATAAATTTTTTTTGTGTGTGCATTCCAAAACTATCCAGCTATATAAATTATATATATCCAAAAGTCTAAAAATGTATTCGTATAAAAAATTACCTAAAAAATCACACATTAATGTATATGGAATTTTTTTCTCTTATGTAGCTCTATTAAACAACTTAATATGTGAAATGAGATCTCATTAAGTAAAAGTATTAAAAAACTTAGCTAATTTTAAAACGTAAACATTTTCCTAAATACACAGCAACATTAATGCATAAAGTAAATAATTTTACACACACGTCATGTCATAATAGGCATTACACATAATCTTTTTTTTCATTTTTTAAATCTTGACTACTGAGATAATCAACGATTATTCCATTTTATTATTGGCTGTTGGCATTGTACACGATTCAACCAGTGCACTCATCAGAGAAATACGTCCCATTTATAATTACACTACATTACACAGTTCTAGGACCTTCATGATGATAGTAATTATCAATTATTATTAATTTAATAATAGCATATTCATAATGATAATAATAGTAATGTAAGCATGCTTTTCTAAAACGTTTAAATATTTTATAATTGATGACTCCCACCAGGATTTTCATTTTACTAATAGTCATGTTGCTTTTTCTCTATAGTCAAGTATGTTGGGTAAATAGTAGTAGTAGTATAGTTTAAATACATATACAATGAACTGTTAAGCTGTTAGTTTCCTTGAGACACACGACACACATATTTATATAAAGTGTATTACATATAGTAAATATAGTTAGCTAACAACATGAGAGAGATGTGTCTTCATGTCAAAAGTCGGAAGTAGGATAATTTACAATAGCTTGGCTCTTCAAAAATTTGTTTTAATGCTTCTAAAAAGTGTGTGGCAAAAAATCATATACTGTTAAACTTTTCTTTTAAATATCTTGTATTACTTTTTTTAGTGTTAAATGTGGACTCTTTTGTTAAATAAGACTCCTCAAGAGATGTTTTTTAATAACCTTATGTATGTTTTTTTCTTTACGTTTAAAGAGTAAGTCTACTGAATCGGAATAGGGAATCATAGTCCCTTCACAGGCTTTGACGGTATTTTAATTACTAAAAAAATTGTTTGGATACTTTAATAACAAGAATAATTAAAAAATTTTCAAGAATGATGCATCTCATCTTAAAAGATGTGATGATGGTGCTTAGTTATTTTTTCTCACATTTTTTTCTCTAAGTAGGTCCATCATTGTCCTCTCTGATAGTTATTTTTAAAATAAGTTTTTTAAGCATATATCATCAAGTGTATAATATATCCTGAGGGGATGGACTTATCATTTTCTTTTGCGACTGATTTTTTTCATAGACTTTTATAATGATAATGATAACACATAAAATACTTGATATTTTTGGTGCAAGTAGTTATTTTTTTTTATAGAAAAACCCTACTAAATACCTGCAACAACATATATAGTTTATACGATGACGACGATTATTTTACCGTACGTACCAATTATTAATGAGAGTTTGAACCTATATATTTTTCCAACTTATAGTTTTTGTAGTTCTTTTTTCATTTTCCGTTTTTGAATATTAATGTACCAACTAACGTTTGTTCAAGTCTTTGCGAGAAAAAATCATTTTTTTTCTTTCTAGTACAATTAATTAATTGTTTTTTATATTATTTACGGGGGTTAAAGTTAAAGATCACGTTCTTCATGTCCGTATATTTTAATAATAATAATCATAATGATAATTAATAATTCTAAAACGATAACCTTATTACGTTTCCGATAAGTATAAGCACAATACAATAACTTTTTTTGTTTCTACTAACAGTAAGTTATACGATACGACAATTACTGCGTTTTGTTGGATTAGTTTATATAATAATATGGTAGATTATTATTACACAAAGAACACGCTCGATTTAAATATATACGGTCAAACTCGTTTGTGTATGACTCGACAAAAATTGGTGAACATTTTTTTTATATAGCAGCAGTCAATAATAATCATAATCATAATTAATAATGATAATAAATAACAACTACTATAACATTCTCATCTTAAAAAGACCTGACGTTTTGTGTAAAAACAAACAATAATTAATAAAAAGATTATTTACTTTAGCACGAACACTGACATGTATCATCATTGTAAAAAGGGATATCATTATAATTATATACCTAATTTGTTGTTGATTGTTCATCATCATTATTTTCATCTCTACTTAATAAATTGCAAATTGACTACTAATAATTTTTTTCCTATCACAACACCAATTTGTTATATCCAGTAATATCCATCATCATAATAATTATAAACACTAAAAGGAATTCCCCTTAAGGTTGTAGTAAGTGCAAAAAAATTAAAAAAAGAGAATTTATAATAATCATACATGTAATTATAGTAATTATGACTATGACGCTTTTTTTCTTGTTGCTTGCTCGATAATAATGCTTGGAAAATGAGTAAATAACTGTAAACCTACCTTTGTTAAAATTTAATAATTTAAAGATCAGTTCCAAAAGAAGGACTGAACCCGTTTTTTTCCTACTAACAGCCTTAACGACTGAGAGAAAGAGAGAGAGAAACCTACAAAAGTTACTTTTCATTAAGTTTTTCCGTTTTTTACTTCTTATATGGCGAGAATATGAAGGCTTGACTTTTTCTTTAAAATCGACAACAGTACAGTGCAATGTGTGTGTATTAAATATTTAGAGAATAATGTACTCAATAATAAACTACCTACCTACTATAAGGTTTCGTTTTTAAATAACAGTTTACAACAAGTAATAGAGGTAAACTCACAGTTAAAGTCCCGCGGTAGGTCATCATGATTCCATAATACCGATTCTTAAAATATTTTGACTTCGTTTCTTTTAAAAAGATTTGTAGATCATCATCATTTAGGTGAGGAAACTAACTGCCAGTTAACTACGTTAAAAGACCATGTAATTATAAATTATCCTAGGATCCATTTTTTCATCTCCATTCTTTTTCTCTAATAAATTTTTTTTACCCTAATAAAGACAAACATCATCATAAACTTAATTTACAATTGGCATACATTCTGCTGGTTGTTTTCTGGTTTATAAAGTTGCAGTAAGTGATGTGTACCTACCCTAACCTTCGAACTATCAATATTAATTGTAATTATATAGAGTAATGCTAACCACACGCTATGCTCTAGAAAAAGAGTTAAAATGAAATACCTCCTCGTTTTTTTAAAATCAAATAAAACCGTAATAATATTAATAATAATTAGTAGTAATAATAATAATGTATCCTCGTTTCTTCGTTTAGTGAGGCTAAATACATGAATGTCAAAAATCTACTACGTATTTTTAATCTGATTAACTTTACACAGTCCTTTTTAGAGACTTTCTCAGTACAATCACCACTGCATATAGTGTAATAAAATTACAGAGGAACAAACCATGAAGGATTTATATAAAGAACAAACAATCTATATAAAATGTCAAATCAAACAAAACAAAAAAACAATCAATAATAATTAATTATAGTAATAGTAATTAATAATATATGTAGTAGTAATAATAATAATAGTAAATGTTATTTTAATAGTAAGAATTTTTTAAACATTGTCAGCTTCCTATCCGATAATATTTCTCAAGATTACAGTATAACATGTATAATAATAGTTTTATTAGTTAAAGTTATGATATTTTAGTTATTTACTACATTGCTAGGATTATTAATATAATACGGATGTTCCAACAGTTTTTCTTCAATCATCATAATTGCTACGCTTATAACTCTTAAAATGTGTTTTACTACTATCATCAAGTATTTGAGAGAACTACTTTAAATATTAATTATAGAAGATATGTACATATGTACAATTACAGCTCATACAGATCAAACACGATGGACTTTTATAATGGGTAGTTTTTCCGTTTTTAAATTAGTGCACATTTTTTATATGGAATTCATATATCGTAGTATAAAGATAGACGCTACTCAGGTTCATGGGCTCTTTTTTTATCGAATTTGCTTTTTTCTTTACTGATGTAGTAAATGTACTAGATAGTTTAGAATTACTGCTGCTGCTGCTGATGTCATGTGACAATATTTTTAGTAGATGACAAATTTTTTCTTTACAGTTATCTGAGCATTCTCATCATATACATAATAGAGCTTGTTTAAAAATTAAGGGGTTGCCCGATAATAATACATCCCTACATTAAACTTAATTTGTAGCCTTGATTAAAATTGTAAAACTAATCTTGAGGAAATATGTATACCTGTTCTCTCTATATAATTTACTCTCTGCCTGCATTATTAGTTCGTCCTGTTTTTTTTGTATTTAATCATACAACGGTTTAGAATAATGTAACATACTTAAATAGTGTGTGGTCTATTAATTAGTAAATAGTCAATGAAAATTGAAAAAACGAACAAAAAAATATAAAAAATTCTCTCATTTAAACCTGTCTTGATAGTAAATGTAGATCTAACGACAATTATAATAGTTTTTTATCATTGCGTAAACTTGACAATTTTTCTACCCTTAAAAACGTTTGTTTGTGTGTGTGTACTTTTTATTTCTGTTACCCCATGATGATGAGACTTTATACAGACAGTAATAATAAATATTGGTTTCCTTTTTGTTTAAAATGGATTAATTACAACAGAGAAAGAGTTTTACCCCAAAAATACGTCGTCGTTTCATCATCGAAGACTTGCATGATAAATAATAATATAATAATAATCATAATATTATCGACTCTTGTTTTATTAATATTAGTTACATGTAGAGATTAGTATTTTAGCTCAGTACCGTTGGTCTTGTTTTTAATCATTTCCTTGTCACGTAGTTTTGGGTCTCTTAATAATAATACGAGTTTGTTGTTGTATGATGTAAGGTTTAATAATATTTCTCTAAGCTGTGTAGTAATAATAATACAGGCACGCCCATGATTTTTATACGAAAGATAATGGACCACCTTTTAGAATTAATTTAAAACTTGAATTAAGAATAAAAATGGGAGAGAAATAAGACATCTGTACGGCGCGTATATATATATATATGAAATGCAAAAAGTGAAACAGGTTATGTCGCTTATTTAGAAGTGAGTGAACAATAAAGTCCATGAGCTCCTGGATGCAACGCAAACCTGATTGGATGTGTGCAGTAGTATTTTTTGTTTTTCTTAAAAATGTCCTCTGACTGTGTTTGATCTATGATGTTGGATTTCCACGGGATTTTTTGCTTGTTGATGGATGACACTCCGCGGGGTTGACATGATGTTGATGTTTGGGGTCGTTAGGTTCTTACTGTAAAATGATAATGAATTACGATTTTTTTTACATTCTTCGATAAGGATGGTAGCCAGATGCCTGACCCGGTTGAGAATAACTCCCACCTCTCTGAGGTCCAGGACCTCCATAACTTCCAGCAGCTGTAGCATCAGCAGTACCGTAACCAGAGGCCGCCCCAGTACCTAAACATTGAAAATAACAGAAACAGAAATGAAACAAAATGGAAAAAACGAAAACAAAAAGGAAAAAACTGGTCTTGTAGTAGTAGTAGAGTAGAGTAGTAATGGATGACTGGGAACATGTAAACAGCCACTGGCAACGTTAAGCCAACTCAAGCAGTTGTAAGCGGAGAGAGAGAGAGGAAAGTTTTTGAACAACAATAAAAGAGAGAGAGAGCGACGGGAAGCGCCTGGGCCTGAGAGGTGGATGTTGCTTTTGTGGATAAGAAAAATAAGCTAACTGAATAAAGGTGTAACGTATTTACCGTATGCCCGAGAAGGTCCATACGCCCCAGCAGCTGTGTCCTGGGGTGGCTGAGTGTGAGTGTAGCCCGCAGATGAACCATATTGCGGCTGTGGCGTAGAATATGGATAGCTTGAAGTCGGTTTCTGTGGTGCTGGAGCAGCTGGAGTTCCTGGGGCAGCAGTGGGAGTAGTTCCTTGTCTGCCGTACATGTCAGCTCCTTGAGGAGTGGCACCACCACTCTGGCCATTTTGGCCCATGGTGTAATTCCAGTTTGCTCCGTAGCTATTTTGGGGTGTCGTACCTAAAATGTCCATGATAAGCTTAGTTAATGATTCAACCCAGTTTATGTATTATGTCTGCCTGCTATTATTATATGTGATGTGGAAATTGAAAACCGTAATTTATGGATTTTTTTAGGATTGAAGGAATTGCTTCGTATGTGACATTACAATGTAAAGATCCCTCGTCTACCTAGACTGCCATTCCAATAACTCAACGTGTTTGTTAGATTATCAAGTTGCCGTCGCCTTTAACAAGCACAATCAAATAATAAAAATGAAGAAAACACCGTTAAGTTTAAACTAAAAACGTCCCAAAAGCCGGGAAAGCGATTTTAATCCTTTCATAAAAATGCACACATAAAACAGATAAAGAACAGAAATTTCAGGAATTCTTAAAATAATCCCTTATGTCGTTTCTAAAGTACAGTTAGCGAGAGGGATCTTCCATTTCCTGCCATACGTTACGTAAGGTATAAGGTCCTACTATAAAAATCTTAACTTCTGATGACTACTATTTTGTAAATTCCCTTGCTGTTCTGCTCTAGCATTTAAATTCTCATCATTATGGCATATATAAACTTACTTTGTAGTAGACGATGTTAAATTAAAAGATACACATATACAGAGATGTTATACAATAATAATAACTTTGTTTTTATATTCTCGCTGACGAAGTTGAATGTTGTTTGTTGGTAGTAGTAGTAAACTTAACCTGACTTGGGGACTACATTACTGAAAGTATCTACTAGACGAAGTGTACGACAGATTATTGACCCGCTCACCATAGCCATAGCTTTGTTGTGGGGTAGCTCCGTAACTTCCCCACTGTGGCATTTGCTGTCCTTGAGTAGCTTGCGCTGCTCCCCAGCCTTGATAACTCTGTCCACCGCCGGGGTTGTAACCTTGTGGAGGATATCCAGATTGTTGAGGAGGAGTTCCCCAGCCTTGATATCCTTGCATCATTCCTCCAGGGGGTCCCATGTGACCCATTGGATTGCCCATCTGTAACAAAGAATATTCGAAAACAGTCATGAGGAACAACCAAGCAGTCACACCTAATTGTGGACTTTGCCTCATTCCTCCGCGAAAATAAGTTGTGTGTAAAGAACTGTTAGAAATTTCAATCTTACCATAGCTCCCCATCCGGACTGCCGACCCATTCCGCCGCCACGACCATCCCGTGGTTCAGCACGCTTGATTTCAACCTAAAGTATAAGCGTACAAGTCGATAGAGTACTCGCCCTGACCTGACATGACAGCATTTCACTCCAATACATTACACTACGTTTTTTAGTTTACAAAATACTACTATTGCATTCGTTACTTCAATTACAAGATATAACATACATAGACAGAGGGCCTTTTCCTTAAATCAATAAGTGACTTAGGTATACACAAACAAACTTACATCTTAACGAAATTACTCACTGTATCATAATTTGCACTACTTAGAGTACTTAAGTAAAACTATGATAACAAAAGTTGTAGTAAGTCTAAGGTAAAATAGTTGTGCTATAATATGCTAAAGTATTTTGTATACTACAAACTGGCACACATGCTGACATTATATTATATAACAATTAATTATCACCACTGTTATACTTAGGCCTCGATTAGGAAATGATTAATAAATTAATAATAATAATAGTTATTATAAAAGCGTATACACTCGCCCCGCCATCAGAGCAAGCGTAATTGGAAGGTTTTGCAAAATCAGAAGAAAGTTTTTTAATACCTGCTTTCCGTTAATGTTCACGAAGTGTTCTGCAACTAATCTTTCCACTGGGTCGTCGGTCTCAAATGAAACAAATCCAAACCCTATCGCAAAAAATTGTTAAGGTCAGTTTGAATCGAGAAAGATATTTTTATGGAATGTCACACTTGTATGAACGGTATGATTAAAAATGGTATGTGTAGCCGACTAGGAGACACAATGTCCGATAAGCGAGACATCATGCACTATGAGGAGGCATTTCATTTCGGCTGGTAAACACAGTACGTGGAAAGCTTCAACGGCAACTTTTGTTGTCATTTAACTTAACAGCCTTACTGTATAGCATTCTACTTTTAATTACTAAAATAATAGCAAACAAGCAACGAAAAAAGTTTTTTGTCTTACCTCTAGTTCGGCGACGTTCCTGATCGTACATGATAACTACTTCGACCACTTTTCCATATCGATCAAAGAACTGTCGGAGATCAGTTTCAGTCACATTGGGTGGCAGCCCTCCTAAAAAGACCTTGGGGACATTGGAGCCCCGCTTTGGCTTTTGCATCGTACGTGGGTTGCACGGCTTGGGGTCAATCTGGGGATAGAAAGAAGAAGAAAACGAAAATTAAAAATGAAGCCCTGAATTGAAACATGCGCCATAACGCCCCCTAAGGTGGCCCACCATTATTATCATTATAACACTAAATGTCAAATTATCTTATCAACAACTTACAGTGCGTCCGTCCAGCTGATGCGGTCCACTGTTCAACACAGCATCTACATTAGCTGGGTCACTGAAAGTCACAAAACCAAATCCTCTGGAGCGACCAGTTTCCGGGTTCTTCATGACCACAGCATCAACAACTTCTCCAAAACGACTAAAGTAACGCTGCAATCCATCAATGGTAGTCTCCCAGCTTAGTCCACCAATGAACAACTTTCTGTAAAAAACCAAACAAAAAACCACCCCATTAGCTTCCAACTTCCAAAACACCTTCCACCTCCTCCTCCACCCCCTTCCAAAAACATTACTTTCTCTGTGGAACACTTACCCTCTCTCGTCACATTCTCCATCTTTCTTCATGATGCTGTCTTGATTATTTTTAACACCGCTGGACAAGTTGCCTCCAGCAGTGCAGTCGATAATCACGTTCGACCCTATTTTGGAATGTGGCTGCCTAAAGCCAACACGTGAATTAATTTGGGAAGGAATTGTCGACAATTTTCCTTAATAATCTTGTTGTCCTCTCTTTAAAGATTTTTTAATTTTTAATTTGTCTCGTTGTAATAGTAGCAGTAGTACTTTGTAGTAGTCGTCGTCGTCGTCTTGTGAGCCTTTGACAAGTTTCTTTTAAAATCTAAATCTCTACAACGAATTTAACCAGATGACTAAAAATTAATTATTGCTCCTATAATTAACCTCTCTCTCTCCCCTCAAATGTCAAAAAATAATTAAAGAAGCACCTTGTGTGGTTTTTTACTAAAAACAAATTACTTTTTTTAATGATGATAATGATGATGATCCGTCCTACTAATTAAATTCCCTCAGTTAAACTCTAGTAGTAATTATCGTAGATACGTGTAAATACGTTAACTAACAAAGATGTTTCAGTACTTTAAATCCTTTTCCGTAGTACTTGTCGTCACACTAGTTATATAAACCTAAATAACAATTAATTAAAAACTAGGTGTTTTTTTCTCAAGGAGGAATGACAACTACTATTGTTTTTTTAAAATACAGACAGACAGAGAGTTGATTACTTACTTAAAAAAGTTTTTAATTATAGCAGTTATCTTGTATGTTTATCTCCCCTCAATATAATATTACGTGTTTCCCTGTTTATGTTGTAAAAACTAAACGCTCTTGTTGTTGTACCTAAATATTTGGACACACACCGACTTTTTTATAACAATAATAATTAATATAATAATAATTAGCGGTAAAATAATAACAGTTTTTGTTTAAAAAGGGGAGTTTTAATTATTTAATAGCTTATTATAAAATTTAACGTTAATTTGCTTTCTGGAAATTATTCTTATAGTTTATTAATATCCTAGAAAAATTATTCTAAAAATTGAAGAGAGCACAGCGTGGCTGGCCTCTACTACACCGAAATCCAATATGGATGCTAACATTAATACATGGCCAAAAAAATAATGCTCAAAAAACTTCTCTCTCTTTCACACCACTTGTCTTCTTCCCTCTCCCTACACTGTAGTCGGCATAAAATATATACAACCAAGCATATATACACTCGCACATACACGGCATCCGCTTGAAAAAGATGGGATATATACTTCCACTCCACACATTATACAACATACAACTACCAACATCGCTTCTTCACAAGAAGATATCTGGTTTGTGTATGGTTTAGTTAAGCTTTTTAGAGTGATAAAAATAATACCTATATATGAATGATAGTTAGTAGAGATGTATGTATACTACCTAAAAAAGATGAGTATATATATAGTGCCTAGTCAATACTCGGCATATCGGCAGAGAGTCGGCAGAAAAAAAAATCATATTCCCCCGTCATCATGATCGCTGTTGGTTGGTAGAAAGAGAATGACGGACTTGGCGTTTTTTTTTCATGTAGCTACCTGCTTGACAAGTAGGATAGGAGAAAAATAGAAAAAACTACCAAAAGTTTGTAGCAAGCAGCGTTGTGGATGAGAATATGATTATATTTTTAGGTTTGATGATGATGACATGATAATGATGATGCGCATAGGTAGAGAAAATGTAGATGTTTGTTTGTAGTTGTGTCAAAAAATGAAGGATTTTAAAAGAGAGACAAGAAGAATGGAATAATTTACATGAAATGATGCATTGGTAAAATATATGGGGATAGAGAGAGAGATTTTGTAAGAAATCTGTAGGCCCGGTGTTTAGTTCATTGAGTGAATATGATTGATAAAGTAGGTAGTTTTTAGGTAGTATAGTATAGGTTTTTGGTATGTATGTATGGAATCCATAACATTCCTCTCCTGTACATTTTAGAGATAAAAAAAGCCCAGATAAATTGTTAACAAAACTACATAATATAATGTATAATACTCCTACTACTTGATACGCTGTCGTATTCTTTAACCGGACGGACTCGTGTGTGTGGTATGAAAAAAATGAACTCATTTCTTCTTCACAACACAAGTCAAGTTTTTTAGCCTTATATAACATGTACATGGTTAACAATATATTTTTATACAAAAAAATGCTATGTTGGATGATGACTTGACATATACACACAAGAAGAGAGTATCATGCGTAGTAAAACATTTTCTACACTGTATTGTAAGTTCTGTTCTGTTTCTGTTGTAGTTTAAGTACAAGTTTTGTGCATACTATCAACTTAATGTACTTGTGTACTACGTGAAGAGTTTCACAGAGTATCGCCCTTTCTATAGCTTATGCCCAGATACATATCCATTCCAGAGAACACATATTCATTAAGCCGGCCGGCATTTTCACCGTACCTTATAGATTTTCCAGTGTAAGTTGTCTGCCTCGAAAGGTAGAGGAACTTGATGGTCTCTTTCGCTGATTCTCAAGAGAACAAAAAGAAGTACAACTCTACACACGCAGAGCTTGGCTTCTATCTGACTCAGCGCTCGGGAAATACGCCACGCCTCTTTTACCACCCCCAAAAAATCCCCTCTCGAAGTTTAGACATTTAAACATAC
>JAHZMV010005933.1:0-11731 GCA_027743765.1 Coecobrya sp. COE2
TTTGTCTAGGTGCATTGCCTAAAAATCGATTACTTTTCATATTTAATGAAATTTATCACTATACCTGATGATACGATATAATGAATCATCTTTTTATACTACGAGCGCAGCATCATGAGAACTTAATCAAGTACATCATACGAAATTTTGTTGACAAAAATCTTTTGAAACTGTCAAACGAAACTCTATCTTCTGTCCAATTTACAGCTTTCTCCACTTTACTTTTGTCAGAGAGCTGTGTGTCAAGTGACGCATTTACGTTTAATAGACTTGCCTAACAAAAGTAAAGCAGGAGGCTTTCAGCTTCCAAACTCTTCTCTACTTGAACAAAATTTCATTTAATTATCTTCCATCTTTCCTTTCCTTATTTTTCTCAGAAAAGAGAGTGGGCTGAGTGAATAGAATGATGATGATGATATGTTATGTGTGCAAGCCTGAAAGAAAGGAAAAAACAATATTATTCTTTTTGTGGTGGAGAAAGCAACCTGAAATGTTGAATGTAGCAAGCAAGAAGGAAAATTTTCCGCCGCCCTGTCATAAAAATATCTTGTTTTCCACCTTGGGTGGAATTGCACACCTATCTATTATATGTGTTCTGTTTACCTTCCCCTTTTTAGAGCCGCTCACGTGTCAAAATTGATTAGCCAACTGTAAAAGGCTTCGTAATTAGGTTTTCTATTTTTTCCTTTTCACTCTCTTTCCAACATAACTGGAACAAAATTTGACGATCGTGAGGTGGTGATAGGAAGAATAATAATGTTGACTGATTGGCTTCGTTCTTCATTCGTGCATAGATATCAGATCAGAGATAGTGGGTCCATTAGTAATAAAGTTATTGCTATTTTGTAACTGCTCATGTAGTGCGGGTAGGCGTCTCTAACTCAAATTCTTATTCTCTTTTAAAATCAACGAGACGAAAACTGTAAAGGCCAAAGGTGCCTGGTGCGCCATAAATTGAAATAATGTTATACAAACAGTAATATGCAGTTATCAAATAGTGAAATCTACTTTATTCTATGTCTGTCCATCAGTCCATTCGCATGATATAACTGAAAGAAATTGTTCGAGGAATTTCTTCGAAAAAATCGTATTTAGAGAAATTTCTTCTTATTTCTAGAAACTCTCCAACTTATGAGAAAGTTGTCCATATTTCAAGAAATTTACTAGGAAAAGTCTCGATATTTAAAAAAATCGAAATCCTTCTGGAAAATTCTACATTCTTCTTATGTTCTGGACTGGACTGTTAAGATTTCTAAACTTTTCTAGAAAATTCTTCCAACTATTGTATTTTTATATGCTCTAAAAGGCTATTTAACTTCCTGTGCATAATTTTTTTCAAATAACTATTTCTATCTAGTTTCATTTTGCATTCTTTCGCTATTTTACCATATTTAGATTGTTGGGTATTTTATGTTTGGTATGATGTATTTTAAAGTACGTATATTGTTATTTTTAGCTTCCTAATGTGCTCAAATGTTGAGAGTTGCATTCGACTGCGTACACAAAACAAGAAATAAAGACTTTTGAGACATGCTGATATTCGTCGTCTCGATGATTTAATAATTCATCGGTAATAGAAACGTGTTTTATTATAGATTCTATTCAAATGTCATGCTTCGCGGTTGGTGGTGTAATTGTCAGTTGTTTATGTACATTATTGTTGTGTAAGGTTCATGTTTCGAAAGTAGCTCTATCTCATAATCCCGGAATACACCTACCACCTAATAATACATGCATAGTCGTAAAGAGTGCAGCGTGGGTATTTACACGCAAATAAAAGTGACGAATTTTGAATTTATTGTTCTTAAATGGATTTACAATTGCAGCTCATTCAAACCGCAGAGCCAATTGGTGAAAGTTTTATAAACCACCAACAGAAATATTTATACTGCTAAATGTTTGAATTAGGATACATCGGTAAAAGTGGGTATAAAAGTCATAATTACATGTCCAGTGCCAGAAAGGTTTATAACCAAAGCTTTTCAGTCATTTATGAAATTGAGAATACCCAATGACTTGGATTGAATAGTTCACAGACAACTCTTTGGTTCTGAAGCTGCTGGCTTGACTCTAGACAATTAAAATTTCCTTTTCCCATGGACTTTCCCTTTTCCAAGTAGCAAAAAGACGGCATGCCTTGCAACATTACGTTGGAAAGGCACAAAAAATCGTGCAGAATTCAATTTTACATTTGCTTCAGCATGCCCTAAATATTTAGCTACTAATCGCACGTAAATTGTTCCTAAATGTTTCCTCACTGCTTAATAATACAGAATATGTCCTTGTATACAAAATGTGGTTTGAAACTGAAAATTCCCTTTACACGTCAACCTTTACACGAAGTTGTTATTCTCTTGCAGTTGTGAATAGGCAGCGGTGAGTGTGCAATTTTTAATAGTTAACATGGAAGAATAGGTCTAGATATCGTGATAAAATCCCATATCACCACCGTCACCGCTCATCGTCATGAAACGGTTCGTTTCTTTTTTGTTGCCTTTCCATTATACCTATGGTACCACCACTCAATTCACAAGTCAGTTTCCTTAAAAATGCCGTCATCATTCCACGTTTGAACGCACGAACATGCCTACATTACCTATAGATATGTGGTTCACTCATATTTTATTAATATACAACAAACATACCTATATGTCTATTTTATTTAAAACCCTTGCCATTCTCACTGTCTGCTCTTTTTTTCGCGGTGGAGTGAAGTGGGTAAAAACGTAAATTCGACAGAAAATATACTTACGCATGACAACATTAGACGAGTACATCTGTCTGAGTATTTATAATAGATTTTTTCTTCTTTTTCACTCACTCACTCTGTCTGTCTCTTTCTCTTGGTAAAATATTTTGGCCGGTGTGTTCTCCTCTGATAGCATCATCATCATGATCATGACGATCAGCATGAACAACATCAACATGACATGGGATCATGCAAGCACACAAAATAGCGTTAAAGCCAAAAGCCCAAGTAGTGCTTTTTTCACTTTCGCTCACTTGATATTTACAGTTGCCGTCAGTCTTATTTTCGGATGAGAGGAGAGAAACCCTCTCGTTCTCTTTCTCTGGCAAAAAATATTTCTATCCGTGTTATCGTCGGTTTCTGTATAGGTATTAATGACGATGATAAAAAGGAGGATAAGCAAGATAACACACACATATATTTGATAATAATGGCATATATGTATGTAATTCGAAGATATGTAAAAGTACTCTCTCACACACACTCACGCTCGTTGTTAGATCATCCTTTTTCTATCTTATACGTGAGGTAGGTGCATATATTGTCTTGTAATCTTGTAGAAGGGAAATTAAGATTAGTGAGAGTCGCAAGCGACTTGGAAGTTGTGAGAGCATTTATTTTTCTCTCTGATATGCCTCAGCCTTCTAGGTAGACTACTTTTATTCTACTGGGCCAACAAGCCAGCCCAGTTGGATAAAAAATAAAGGAGATATCAAATCGAAAATGTTTGAAAAAACGTGTGTGCGTGTGTATTCTGTAGTACCGTAATAATAATATAAAATGAACTACATTAGGCACACTCTCGCTCTTGTGAGCTACTCGTTTGTTCCTTAAGTTGAACATCTGGAGGAAGCACGTAGATGTGAAAGTATACAAAAGGGCCAAAGAAAAGGAGATTGCATTGCCTTTGCATGCTGATCTCATCAGATTCACCGGATGGAAAAGAAGTAGTGTGATATGTATATATACGTAGGTACAGTGCAAGCTGTAGGTTCAAAAAGATGGCAAGAAAAAATCTCTGATAAAGTTTTAAGCTGATTGGATTGGCCTTTGCATCCTTCTCTGTAGAAAAAAGTATATACATAGGTATATACATATCTATGTAATGCACATACGTAAAGCGGTGGTATCATCCTCATCATCATCAAAATGATTATATCACAGTGGTTCACGGTGGTGATGATCATGATGATGATGATGGCGGTGGTAAAAGAAGATGATGAGGATGTAAAGGAGATTCCAATAATATATTGCCAGTCTATTATACGTACGTGAAGGTCTTATAGAAACCTGTAGTTGTGTTATATAAAAGAGAGAATACATGGGCTATCATTTTCCCTTCACTTCCGCCTTTCTACCACTTATACTACCAACCAACTCTACTTTTTTTCGTGGAACACCGCACTCCTCACTCAGAGTCGTTTGTTCGTCGGTTTCTCAATCTGAATATTGTGCGGATCAAGTGAACTGAACACTATATAGAAAGAAGGCAGTGAGTAAAATGCCTGTCTGTATGAGATTAGATGGGATGAGCACTGAACTGAACAAATTCAACTTGCAGCAGTAAGGAAATCCCCTTCTTATATTTTTGTATTGACTCCATTCTTTTTATTCCATCTTTTTTGTCAGCACGATTGTCTCTGGAACTGGAATGAATTTACTTAATAAAGAAAAGAAGAAATAAGCTAAATCTTTTAAATGGAACTTATGGAAAGGATTATTGTTTTCATACCGCACACAAACTTTTAAGCATTCAAACTTTGGATCCCAAACCCATACGAAAATATATAGATGCTTAATTTAGGTAGTTCATCGATTTATGCAATAAACTTTTAAACTGAGTACATATACTGTCTCAACTGAAAAGACAAGGGGACCTTAACTACATATGTATGTACATTTTCAGCAAATAAAATTTCACATTTTTAAAGAAAAAAATTAAGTATTATTTTACCATGCTTGTCGACCATCTGATTTTGAGGAATAAATTTCTCTCCATTTTGTGTTTTGACTAAGTCGCTTCGTTAGGTAGGCTTTCTATATGCCTACAAATTTACACACTCTCATTGTCTCATTTCGTCTTGTTCTAGTATTCACCAAACAACAAAACACCAGTCAGTATTCATACATATTTCCCGAACAATTTTTTTCTTCATTCTCTTGTACTCGTGCCAAAAACAAGAGTTTTTGCACACGACAGCAGCTAGCGAGCAAGGAGGAGTATATATTATCCTACCACGACGACGACGAGATCTTATCATTTTGGTTTCTCCTTGAAAATTCTTTTGTTCGTTCATCGTCGTAATTTTTCCTCTTCTTTATGTTTGTCTCTATGTGTCTATGTACCTCTATCCTGCAATATTTTTAAAGCATTGAGAGGTATTATCCAAAAATGAAAAATTATTATTATATTATACGATGATGTAGTAGCAGAGCAGGAAAAATATGCCAGCAAATGAAAGTATTTTTATAATTACATTCAGCATTGCAAAAGTCTTGATCATGATCAAGATCTGTCTAGCTAAAATGATGAGATGTGGTTTGTGTCTTTTAAAACTCATTGCTTTGCAAGTTGGGAGGAGTCCACTGAGGAAGTTTTACTCGACACTTGAAACTGAAGGAGAAGAGGAGAAAAAATTGTTTATTTTATTTAAGGTGGTATCCCTATAACTTATCTTGTTGCAATTATGTACACTGTCTGTCTGTCGGTGTCTACATCCCTGTCTGCATACATTATTTTTTCACAAGTCTACATCAACAAATAATATACCTACCTACATAATACCTATATATGTTTTCATATTCTTCTTCCATAATAATATGCCAAAATGGAACTATGTGTGTACATCTCCTGTCAGCATTACCAACACTACCACTACCACACCAGCATAGAAGCTAGAACCGACACAAGAAGAAAGTTTCACATGAGCCGCTAAAGTCAGTTTCTCTACCACAAAAAAGTGCTTTAAGCGATCGCAACGAAACAGACGGTAAGCCCGCTAGTCAACGCGAGCATCATATCATATCTCTCTCTCTGCTTATATTTCCATTTTTTTATCTTCAGTAAACCAACGTCTTTGTAGTAGACTCGGCTGCTAGCTAAATCTCTTTCTCTGTTTTTTGCACACAACATGCTTGAAAACATATGCATAACTAATATTTTCGCCTAAGTGGTTTGCTGGCATACCTTGCAATAAATATACAGTTGAGTACATCCTGTGTATGTGTGTGTATGTGTACCTTACAACTTACACACTAAAAACTCCACTTGTGCGGAATTATTTACATACCAGTTTCTCTTCTTTAATAGACGAGGAGCAAAACTCACCATCATATTTTTGCCACAGTTTTGCATTTAAAATCTCCAACCAGCCGACCGCACAGCCAATTTAAATAATATGTTTTATATGATACGATGAAGATGATTCAATGTGCATTTTCGGTGTGATACATTTATTTCATCTCGTCACATCACTCGCTCATATTACGTATTTATGTATTTCTCGAGAGCTGAACTAGAAAAGCAGAAAGCTAGAAACGTAGTTTAATAAATCCCTCAAGACAGCTTTTTCTGAATAACATGTCATTTGGAATAAATACTTTTTCTTCTTCCTCTTCCTTCTTGTAAAGAGTCACCTTCTTTGTCGCGGAGAGATGTATGATATTAAAATTTTGCAAGTAATAAGCAAAGCCTATGAGTTTGATCACTTTTTGACATTTTGTAGATTCTTCATGGTCCTCTATAGGGAAAACTGTAAAAAAAAATTGGATTTCTCTTTGAAACAGAATGAAAAGCCATTTTCTTGTGCTGTCGTGCTCATCGTGTTTCTGTAATTAAAGCTAATGCACGTGTCTCACTCAGACGGAATGATGATTTGCATACCGAAATAATCTGCCTCTGCTCAAGTAAGTACACAGTACTGCGCAAAGAAAAAGATCAGAAAGAGAAACAGCAGAGAAGAGTACTACACTCTTCTGATGAGATGGATATTATAGACTTTTCAAACTAATTGCATTTTAATCAGATGAAAAAGGGTAAAAGAGGGCAGAGAAAATTGGATTGTCATGAGCAGGTGAGACATGTGGTCTCTGGTTAGCCACCACAGCACCACCTGCGACCTCGTCACCCTATAGTTCTCTCCGACCGACCTTAGAAGCGAATAACACGACGACCTACACACTCACGTTATGTAACATACCATTGACTGGAGATGAGTTTAGTAATAAAAAGGCAATTATGTACATAAAATGAAGTTTTCTTCTGTAGTTGAATTATTTGCTAAAACAATACTGTCAACCCTCAAATGCCACAAAGGACTCACTTTAGGCAGTTGTTTCTGGTTTCTTTTGATCCTCTTCCTCTATCTCGCCCCCTCTTGAGCTTTTTTCTCTCTCTGGTGGACACATACTCTGTGTTCTGGCAACTGAACAGTTATTTTGCATAATAGGACATACGTTTAGGTACTACTTAACCAATATAGAAAACATAATAAAATAACAGCCAAAGAGCATCTGTGTGGTGAGGTACCTGTTGAGATTCACATTTAAGCATATTAAAATACTTCAATATGACTTGATGTAATCGGAATGAATGTGTGATGGGTTTTATGTATATTGAATTTCTTCCAGAGAGAATCCTTTATCCCTACAAATTACACTTGCCGAACAAATTGCCACTTTTGTGCTCTTCTGAGATATCCTTTTCATTACTCTTTTGCTCACACAAGTGTCTTATATTGACGCACATGCAATTCCGTGTAACCACTTTAAGAACACGGATTACTGCCCTTTGTACTTTTCTGTCTGATCACCTGTGAAAAATGGAAAGGAAAGACACTTCGTTTCACTCACTGAAATCTAGCAAAAGATTTCCTTCGGGCCAAGTCCACTTTATCTTTGCTATTCTGTAGGCAGTTCAATTAACAGAGATTCGTCGTTTGTAAACAAATTTATTGATTGTAAGTGCCTTCTTTCTTGGGAAAAACTGAGCAAATAAAGTGTGCATATATGTGTGTCTACATTGAACACTCATTCTATTCCACGGGGATTTGATCAGGAGGAAAAAAAGAAAGTGGGAATTGTATGAAAAGGCACTCTGAAATTGGCAATGGATTCAGCTCAGCAAGCAATAATAATAATAAATATATAAGTAGGAGTTGCTATTATATATTATGTTATACCTATGTATGTAGCTACATTGGTATACATTTTATTATGTCGATAAGCAATGCATTAAAATCGACTGAAAAAGAAATATGGAGATTGAATTGAGATTCATGAGCAAATGGAGAAAATTCAGACGGTAGTTGTTGTTTCCTTTCCACTCTTCTGGTTTAACCTTCCAGGAAAATCATTTCCTCTTTTGAATATTGTACACAACAGCAGACATGCACAGAGCAAAATATATATTCCTGTGCTGATAAATCGCTTGACTGCCTTTCGTAACCGAAAATTTTCATTTGAATTTCAATCCATATGTTCATTCATATTAAGGAAATATTCTGCATCTTTATGTATAAGCTTGCTATGCTATTTATGGATCAGTAGAATAATATTGCACATAAGCGAGTTTTATGTGTGTGTATTTAGTTTATCCAATGCTCTAGTTTTCTCAACCCTGAAGGGATTTTTCTTTGAATTTGCGCAATTGCGAGCATTAATAGAGTAGCGTTGTGCAACAAAACCTTTGAACTTTTTATACAAACAAGAGAGGGAACATAAAAAAGATCGGTGAAGTGAGCCATTTCTCACATTTTACATGCATCAACCATCATCATCAAAACAAATTTTGGCAGATGACAAACATATCACTCCATTCCTTTCATCTCTTTTCTCCCACTTTTTTTGGTGAGAATTACAAGACAGGAAGTGGTTGATGGTGAATGTTGTGTGAATAGTGTTATTTTTGTAGAGAAAGAATGGACAAGTGTACATAAATAGTGTACGCAGTAAACGATGCGGAGAAAAAAGGGAGTATCAATTGAGGCAGTCGCGATGTTAGTGGGTTCATTTGGTATATAGACATTGTCGCTGACATGAAGACAAACGTATGACCGCAACGACAATGATGTTGGCAGAAAAAGGAAAAGTGGATTGTTGTGTGGTTGCACTTCTGGTAACATATTTATTTGCTTCTTCATCTATTTCTGGAATTTCTTTAACATTTGTGAAACTAAAAGTACATAATATAGTACTAGGGAATTTTTGTTGACATCCGACAGACAAGACACATAATATTCTACTGTACTTTTATAATATACACCAACTACTCTCACAGCATAAGAGACATGAGTGAGTGACATGTGGCTTTTTAAGAGGAAGTAAGTATATTTTCTCTTGTACAGCTTGGCGTAACTAATCCATCTTGTTTTTCTGCCCATTCATTCAACTGGTTCCCGTGCCTTGTCATGTCACTCTCCTTCTTGCTTAATACTGCTGTCGACTTATATGAAAAACGGGTATAAGGTTACATGAAGCCGTTATTAGCAGTAGCACGTGTGCATAGTTTCACTCCTGGTGCTGGTGTTGCTGATATGATATTGCCATTTACAATGAATAAAATATTGCGCTGTTACCTCATAATAACAAATGGGGAGTTAAAGGCACGCCATCAACACCGCAATTTCTATACTTGAACATACCACGTTCACGTTTCCATTCACTTTCCCGGGAAGCAATGGCTAAAGTAATAATATGTAGGAGGTAAGTACATTTTTTGGTCAGATGGTAAACCTTTGGGAACACGTTCTCACGTTTAAGCGTTGGCTTTTTCTCTCTGTCCTTGTGTTTTTTGCATTCATCATGATGGTGGCAATCATAGAACCACCAAAACAAAAGTTGCTATTATGAAAAGAGCAAAACGGAGTGAGAGTGTTTTTCTGGTGGTGGACACGTTTCATTTGACATCAATGTCGACGTTGAAATAACGACGGTTGGACGGAAAGTAATAAAAAAGCACATGTACCACACAATAGCAGCACAGCACACACGCATACACACGTAATATTATGCACACCCAATAATAGCCAGCAATATGCTAGCAGCATTTTTACTCACATGACTCGTCATGCCATTATATTATTGTATAGAAGGAAGTAAAAAAGGCTGTGGGATATGTGATATGGGATAATAGATTGCATATGGAAAATGTGGCTTTTATTCTTCCGAGTGAATGAGAGTGAGACAAATCACAGGCTTAAATACATTTGGACATACCCACACACACAACACTTTTATTAACTTTCCCTACTATTTTATTATTACTATTTGCTTATGTGATTCCTCACGCTATTGAATATTTATAGAGAGCTGTAGTAGTGCAAGTAAAAAAAGAGAGAAAAGCTGTCATGCTGTTGCCACCTCCACCGCAATAACAATAGCAGAGCGGTGGAATGAAACAAGGAAAAGCGTTTTATTAAAATAGCTGCGTATGTACATCAGGTCATTTATTATGATTCTCACATGGTGTGTGTGCATAATAAAAGTATATAATCTCACTCACTCACTCAGTCTATGTGAGATGGATGGACAGACTAATAATAACGTTTACTCTTCCATTAAAAGACATGTTGACGAGGATGCTGATGACATGAGACTTTCCCCATGAACCAGACTTTTCTGCATTTTCTTGAATATTGTATGCTTTTAGGTATTTATATTGTAAGAAGAAGTAAAGTTGGGGTTTCTTACGAAACTTTATGGAAATCCAATGAAAGCTTTTATTGACGTCAGTCATCATCGCCACCGCAGTAGTACTTGTCGCACTGGTGTGCTGGTGTTTTGTATGTGTGTTCGTACAACGAGGACAGTAAAAAGAAATAACAGTAATAAAACGTAACCGAACATGATTTGCATACACTTGGCTGCTTTCCCCGGTGATGGTGTAGGTTTCACCATAAAAGGTTTTCTCTATTGCATTGTGTGTTGTGTATTAGCGATAATACTTTCTTACTAATAACAATAACGATATTTTTATTACTTTACGTATGCCTCACTGCATATTACTATACCGTCTATGAGTTTAGTCATCCAACTGGTGTATCATCATTATAATAATCATTATCAGAAGATTGGCAGTATAGTCGGCAGTGGGTTATTAAGTAACACGTGCATTTTGCATGAATATATACACTGAATGGTGACAGATTCTCAGGAAAAGAAATGCCAAAAAGTGGATAGGATGTGAAGCGAACAACGTCGTTCTGCATGCCAAACAACAGGACATTCCTGAATATTATTACTTTGGAGTTAGTGCTCTGCTCTGGAGGTTTTTAGGCTTTGTTACAATGGTGGAATAATTGAATAATGCTGAGTGAATAGGTATGTATTTGGGAATGAATATAAATGTGTGGCGGATGAGGATGTGGATGTTAATGGTACAATGACATGCCTCTGGCCGATGATGGGATAAGTTTTCTTTCAGTAAAACGCTTCTTCTTGACTCCTTAATAATGAGCGAGCATTGCAAAAAAAACAAGAAAAGAAGAAAAAAGTCTTTTGTGGGAAGTACATTTTAATGGCCATGATAATAAACGTATTGATTGGACAAGAAAAGTCGGTCGGAGAATAACAAATAAACCATTGTACGTAGTAAACAAGAAGCACAGCTTAAACTGTCACATTACTTTTGCTATAACAAAAAACGGGTTTCGAGATATCGTGCGTACGGGTGGACTGACAGTCTAACAGAGTATGCTTATAAAGGAGCTCAAAAGCGCTCCTTAATAATACACGAATATTATGGGTAGTATAATGATGTATAAAAAGTATATCGCGTTGTCTTTTATATCTGGTGACGGCTGGCTAGCATTATAATATTATAATTTCCAATGAAGGGATGAAAGAGTTCATAATTCATTCACAGGGCTGGAGAAAATATCACAGAAGAAAACAATAAGAAATAACTGTATCAGGTGTCAGTCATGTAGCCATGTTTGACGCTAAGGACAAGGTTGAATGAAATAAATGAAGCCTAGTTGTTTT
>JAHZMV010005934.1:0-10691 GCA_027743765.1 Coecobrya sp. COE2
ACTCATCTTTGTAATAAATGTGTAAAATATAATGTAGGAACGTGATATTTAAGAAAGATATGTAATTTACATTTTTATAAAGATCCAATTATAAGCATATTATTCCGTAATACATACATAATAGCAAAGAATATGCAATATGCATTGCATATACAATACGCATTGCATCGTGTCATATGACATGGTGCAGCACAGCGTAATAATAAGCAGTTAAAAAGGAAAATTGTAATTTTTACCCCATTCTTTTCCTCAAGTCGTTTTTTAGCGAAAAGATTGAAGTGTCGTTCACGAAATAATAATGTTAGACTTAAAAATATAAACTAACATACAAACATACTGGTAGGCTGTTTAGGAAATTAAAGATGTGTGTAAAGATTAAAGTGGACTAGCATTATTGACAAAAATGTGCAAAAATGGTGAATGAATGGGAAAAGTTTGAAGGCAAGCGGTGGTGCTAAAATGGAAGGGGTATCGTATATGTCAAAGAATTAAAGAGTTTACATTTGGTCACTGCCTGTGTCTGTTTCTCACTGTCAATTATTGTGAAAAATTGTACATATAAATATACACATTAGTCCTTCCTTTGTGACATGTTTATGTTACACGCATCCAATTTCACGCTGTTGATACACCACGCCATGTCCTCACGCCAGCATTTTTTCATCAAATTTCAAAAAAAAAATCTTTGCAATATTTGAATGAACTGTAATAAGATAAGGAATTGAATTTCAATTTAAATTAAATCTTAGCATTTGTATTTCAAAATGGTGCTAAACACAGCAAAGCAAATGCAGTAAATAAAAACGCAATTGACATTTTCTAAATTGTACGACATTATATTTTGGACATGCGTTGGTTGCTGCGAGTTGCGCTTGCGACGCTTTAAACTTTAAGCAAACACACTGATGAAATGTCATGTCACTTTTGGTTGGCTGTGTTTTGAAGGTGTTTCGTTGGGTTTGTTAACTTTTATAGTGCCGAAGATAATCATGATGAATAGAATAAACGGATTGACGATCATGATGACTGTGATGATATGGAAAAACAGCGTGAACTAGATAACAATAGAGTCACCATTATACCATGAATGATTAAATACCATTGTTGTCAATTTAAGAATACTCATCCACTGCACCACAACAACAATGTAGACAATACTCTAAATTTATTCTCCGATTATTTTGTTGAAACACGAAAATCAGAAAAAGTAGTCAACATCAGATTTTTGATTCAAGACATTGCGTTCATCACTATTCAAATCTTACCATTCCAAGTAGGCACTTGGCAATGTGTGTGCAATCATGGTGTACGCACAGATATGTATGTACATAAAAATGTATTCATGTGTGACGGTATTTTTTACTTTGTCTATCAATATATTATGTAAAATTCACCCTTCTTTAAAAATTCAGAATGGAGAATGTGCATTGCCTTTTACAGCAGTGTAGGTAATTTTGTACAGAACACCAGAGAGGGATGACATGACTTAGCTGTGGGAATTGATTTGCATGGCTTTTAATAATGGATGGAGGATATGTGGATAGAATTATTTTGGTGAAGTTTTATATGTTACCTCGATGTGCAATCAACCTAAAAGTCTATACAGTAGAGGATGCATTGTCGTGCATGTAGGTATACATTATCATTCCACAGCATAAAAAAATTAAGTATTGACGGAGGTTCATCATATTAAAGATGATGATGAGGACGATTGACGATCACCGCAACACATATCAAGCTACGAAGCAATATCAAACCGTCATTCCACATTGCCATAATATTTGTTGAAGTTGATGATTCTAATTCCAATCATGATTACTTTTTTCGCCATTCGACTAATCACGAAATTCCAAATTAGGAACGTAAGCATCGTTAAACCATTTGCAATATTTGCATCTTCACAGTGCTGTGCATTGTATGCGTAGGTCTTCTTCTTCTTAACCAATTTGGTGACAATCGTTCATTATCCTCATCGTAATATACTGTTAGTTTGGTTTTAGTAGTTACATTCATTTAGAACCATTATTATTATGAGACGACGATGGTTAATTGGTGGTAGAGGTTGCAGTGACGTTACTTACGTGAGTGGCAAATGCGCAATGAAATGGAACTTTTGTTTTTACAACTGCTACATAATATACCATATACAGGCTTACTGCATCTGTTGGAGGCTAAAGATTTTTTGATAAATGACATGGCATAAAATTTGAAGTGAAGCAAAAGTAGGAGTAAAAAATAATAAAATCTATTAATAATCCATCAATGTTTTGCATGAGTATTAAAATCCTTTTATCTTTTTTTCTTTGCAGATAGTGGCCAGTGACCTACGATTACGATGCAATATGTAATGTAATCGCAAAGCAGAAAAAGGAGTATAAAGCACAAGACCATCATCGATGATGTGGTTGAAGAAGATTTTGAAAATTGCAAAATCAAGTTTGTAAATTGGAAAGGGCTGATCGTGAACGTTAATTTTAAATGACAACGGGGGGAGCAGTATTTAGTATTCAGTAGTTCGATCTTATAATAAAATAAATAATGCCATCGACTCAATGTGGGCACGAATTCCACCACCACATGCAGCAACCAATGGCATCATCGTCGAGAGAAGAACAAATAACAATTACTTGGTTCATGAATTTTTGCGATCATTGTCGTCAATACTAATTACCTCCGTTGAAAAATAATTAAGGTGAAAGTAGCCGTCAGGTGTATTGACTAGTTTAGGAGCAGCGCTTGCCTGTTGATGAGTAATTACCTTCGTTGCTAAATCCTGTGATGCAACATGCCAGCTCCATTAACTTACAGCTGGATCGCTCTTGCGGGTTCAGCGCCTGTAATTCTCCTTCTTACCTCGTGGACGTTAGCCATATTTCATTGTCGAAAGCGCCAGTGGTCAACGATCGACATTTTCCTAGTATCCATTCTCAGCCAAAACTTTGTTCAACAATTTCTGACATTTACGTACGCCCTCCTGTCACTCATTAAGCTCTCCCCCGTATCCACTGGGGATGCCGCGTGTGCTGGTCTCCTTTGGTTTTTCATAACCATCCCCATCTTCAAAGGAGCCACTGTCGCCTCGCTAGCTGTGGACCGTTGTCTTCACTTTAGCAAATTTGGCTACCGGCTGTCAGTTCATAAGAATCACATACGCTACCATATCGGTGTCCTTGCGGTTCTCAGTTGTGTTGTTGGGTTCACCGCCCTGCTCACCTTCAATAGCCCAGAGCTTCTTAGAGACAATAGCTGGTCCATCCCCTCATCAGCAGCCTACTCGTTTGACAAATGCACCTTTCTCCCGTACAAGTTTGATTCCAAGTATGTCATATTTTACATCATCATCCATGTAATTATAGTCATTACTGGACTAGTAGCGGTTTGGAAAGCTTCAAGTTGCACAAAGAACAGGTCCGGGGGTGGAATGCGTAGCAGTAAAACACATCCAACACAGTTTGTGGCGCAGCAGAAAGGTCGTCTCAAGAGAAAACATAGATGCCCACCGCTGGATTTGACACCCACGCTATCAAACACATCCACAGCAAGCTCAAGCATCTCTGTCGACAATACATTGAACCTATTCTCTACGCCCGGTCTTAGGGCTAAAGCAGTTTTGAGCAATTTGCCATCTGAACCATATCAGTTGAGTAATGAGATACTCCTAGATTACAATGACCATAAGAAGGAGTCCAACTGTAGAAGATTGTCAACCTCTGGTGGATTATTTCTTCTCACTTGTGTGTTCACTCATCTCCCTCTCATTGTAAGTGTGCCCGTCATTTTTATCTTTTCTTTTCCACCTTCACCATAAAACCAGAAATGCTGGCGTAGAAAATGTAAATCATGCACGAAAACAACAGCTTAAAGCTTCTGTCTTAATTGCTCCAAGCAGTCAACTTGATTTCATTTAACCCACCAGATTCTTTGCAAAATGTATCTTTTTACATTAGAGATGTTACGTTAGAAAAAATATTACCAACTACATCCCTTATGCACCTATATTTAATAATTTGGCAATCCATGTATGGCAATAAGACTCCTTTCTGATTTAATTACATACACACACGCAAAGGAACACGCCATCAACGTTGTCTGTTAAGCTATCATTATATCATAATCATCATCATGGCTTGTTTGTTTTCTCTTAATTGGACGAGCATCTAAGATGGACGTTGAACAGCGGTAGTTAAACAGTTATTATAGAAAAAAATGTTCGTGTTGAGATTTGCGCATTTTTCATTCAACACTACCACACGTTCAAGTTATTATGAAAGTAATTACTAACAATCAAGGACATTTACAATTTCAAAAATTTTCATTTTTACGACACATCATCACATCAACAAACACCAAAGCTTCTAGCATCAGAACAGTGCTAACAACTTTTTCATTACAGCTAATTTTTGCACAATAATTTCAAGTTGCACGAGTTAGCCAAATAAAATGAAAAAGACGATGAAACACAAAAAAACGAAATGAAAGGGCTTGTTTGCGTCTTCAATTTAAAAATGTAGCATGTTCCTTACTATAGCATATTATTGCAATTGCAAAATTAGTGGAGTTTCAGTTGGAATCATATCAGAGAAAGTCATAGCCATCACATCCTCTATTTTTTATTTTTATGTTGAAGTCTGCACACCATAGACCATCCAAACACACTGTTTGGTCTAGGTCTGCACACTACATTGAAGTCTACATTGTAACAATCAGCTAACAGCAACAGAGGAAAGCATACTTGCCACTAGCTACACAGACCATCAGACAAAAAAAGAAATGATAAAATATGGCATTGAACACCCAATTACAAATTTCTTGCAATCGCAATGCACAAAGCGTAATCATTTTAGATAACTTACAAATTAGTTTTTCATCGCAACAGCAGGAGACTAAGAATGAAAAGAATACAAATAGACAAGCCAGTAAGCTTTAAAATATTGCTAAGTAGTCATAATTTAAACGTTAAAGTAGATGATAAAATTTTGAAAACGAAGAAGCTTCAGCACTTTTGACTTTTATATTTTATTGGGGTCATTCATGAATAAATAACTTTGGCAAACAACACTTTAGAAAACATTATTGCAAAAACAGTATATAGTGTACTTATAAATGTTAAAAAATAATGTTTGTGAGAAAAGTCGTATCTTTGACATATTCACAGTGAATCGCCTTGTATGAACCATCCCGTATATTTCCTTGATTTTATGATTTTTGTGCAGTAGCATTGCGGCAGCAAAGTATCAAATATCACTGACATAATACTCATCTTCATCAGCTTTTAGCTAAGCTTTTCAGTTCATAATTTTTATAATACTGAAGACAAGATTATTGTTGTGAACCGTTCTCTGAAAAAAAAAACTTTCTCTGATTGTACTATAATATAAAATACTTTATTATTTGAGGCAAATTTTTAATAAGATTTTGCACAAATCTGTTACTGTTACTTGTTTGCTAATCTTGCAGCTTATCATTGTATGAAACCAATTTTGTACTTTACTTTATAGTACACCAACAATCATGCAAGCATAACAAAATGTGTAAATCTTTTAGTAAGTTTAGTAAGGCAATAGGTAAAAAGGTATTTGTTGTGAGTTTGAGAATTACATTTTAAGCGTAAACCACAACGGCAACAGTTGTTCTCTTGTTAGCACTTATCTTTTAGCAATTTACACGCAACAAAAATAACTACACGTATCTAAGCAGAACACTGTTGAATGATACTGTACCAGAGAAAAGCAGCCAATAATTGATTTTTTATTAAACAAATGTGCATTTTATATACTTTTTATTCAATAATTCTATAAAACAAACACGATATGATATGAATGTCCCTCCTTCTACATAAAATGTACGAAACCAGTGCAGTATCAACTCAACAAGTCCATAAAAGTTGTTTTCATTCGTTCTGATCTTGGGTTTGGGGTGTATACCTGTCAGTTTTCGAAGAAGTCTTATCAGAAATATATATAAAAAAACTTATCATCGAATATCGATTTGTGGTGGTGAGTGCAAGGTGGTATAGGTTTGCGGATTAAAATAAGAGCAATAAAAAATTTCCCTCAAATGAAATCTTTTACCATGTCATGAAAGATGCCATAATAATTGTAATGTTTCATGCAACTTAAAGAAACCATGTTTGCATGCGGCTAATAACCACAAAAAATACAACCTGCTATCATTTTGTTTGCGTGTAACTTGTAGGTACAATTCGTTCTTTAAATTCTCATAAAATGAATTACCCAACGTATTTAAAAAACAAAATTGAAACATGATGATAGCTGTTTGTGGAGTAATAATAGAAATGGAAGGAAAACTATTTTGCAGATAATAAGGGGAAGCAAAGGAGCATGACGACTTGTGTGAAGCTCGCCACAATTCTCACATAATTTTATTTTTACCATGTTACTAGTTCTAACCTGTGTCATCTTTTTTTGCTTGCTGACATAGAATTTTCGTTAGATTAGATGTAAAATGAAAAGGAGGAGTTTACTAAAATTATAACTTTCTTGGTTTGGTTGGTTTATCAAGAAAATGAAAGAAAGTGTAAAGCTACAAACCATGTATATCGAGGTAATTATATAGATAAAATGTGATTTGATTTACAAAAAATTTTCTTTGCATTTAGGTGGCCACCTTGTTCTCCAGATATGCATTAACTCATGCAGAAGATATCCCTTTCACCCTCAATTGGCCCATTACAAATATTCTACTATGGTGCCATGTGCTGGAAGGTTTGATCACCCTCCTCATTCTCCTCACCGTTGATGCTATTGTTCCCAGTTGGATATTTAACAGGAGCAAAAAATGTGCACAAAAATCTGTAATGCAAACCCATTACCAGCCAAACTTGACAAATGTGACAGATGTGAACATGACCTTGACGACTTCGGATGTGAAGCCGAAAAATTTCACTCGCCAGCAACATCCGCAACTCCTTCATCAGCATCAGCAGTACCAGTTAAATAACAGTAGGAATACCGGGCCGATAATGATCAACTCATCCGGTCTTCCCACAGGCCAACCTCAACAGGTTGACTTTAAAACGAATAAGTTTCCCATCACAAATGGCTCGCTATTTGCAAGTCTCACGGCTGCCGCTGCAGCCTCCAATCATCAGAAAGCCAGCAAGCCAAATTTGAGTAGAGGTATTTTGCAACAACTTGTTGATAATAATGCTGGTATGTAAACCTAACTATACTAACTAACTAACACGATACAATAATAAAATGTATGTCTTTTATCTATATTAAGCTCACATTTCTTTAATTTTGTCCGTGTAAAGCATGCAAAATTACACTAATGATTTTATGCTTGCGTTTTACTTTCAGATACGACGCTGTCGGAGCATCCGAGTAACATCTACGTATCACTCACAAACGACTTTGATAGCTTTGCCAGTTTTGATAAGGTATGTTTTGACTGTATGAAATGAAACATATTGAAAGATAAAATGAGAGAAAGAAGTGGATATAATGTGCAATTTACAATGACAGCAAACCCCATTTTTGCTTGGACCTCTGCAAAGATTCGTCTGAGCAAATTGTTACAATTAAATGGCAAAATTTTATTATTTCTAATAGTGTTCTGATTTTATTTTCAATTTCATGCTTGCAGGCCTTTACAGGAGATGAGGACGATGAAAGCAGGCAGTCCTATCATTTACGATGCGCGTCAGTAACAACAGTTGCAAATGATGACTTTGAATTTCACACAACGACAACAGGATTGCCTATGTCATACTCAACCCCTGTTCCGTACAGCCAAGCAACTTATGTCATGCATAAAGGTCAACATTCGTCATCAAGCACCCCTTCCTCCGCAGCCACACAATCAACTAGCCATTATAATGATAATAACAGCAGCAATAATTACAATCAACAACCATTTTCGGCAAACATTCAGCAGCCATCCACATCAGCGGCAGCTATCGCTGCGGCAGTGAACATTGCGCCAACATCACGTTACTTGAATAACAATCAGTTGACATTAGAGTCAAATTTCTCCACAAAAAGCAAAGTAAAAAAAGGGGCAACAGTGGCTGCCCGAAACGGGAGGGAGAGGCAGTTGGTCGGACCAGGAATAGTGGCACCCCCTCCACTGCCACCAGCTTCACAGCAGTTGACAAGCTTGTCAATGAATGACTTAGATCTTATCGAAGAGCTGCCACCAATGTCTACTGCAGAGCTAAGGCATAACAGGCCAACCACATCTGCAGAAGAGTACAAACAACCACGATTGTACAGAAAGCGACCAAGGTTCCAGCATCCACAAAATGGCGGGGGAGGCACCCGCAGACGCATTCAAGATTCATCTGCTGTTATGTTCAGCATGCCAAATAGGAGAGTTCTATCGTTAGAATGTCTTTCGCCACCAAATAATCAGACTGATTCTCCATTTTTTGACGTGTCCTACTTGGACACTGGAGATTTATGTTTGGTCAGACAAGGAGATGGATCCCGGTGTATTTTTGTTACGGATTTCTTGTAGGAAAATTAATGAGTTAATTTTGATTTTACGTTCAACATTTTTATCATAATACATACCTATGTAGAAAATACTGATTGAATGAATTGTATGAACCATTTTGGAGTTTAGAGTAGTATTGTAGTAATAACGATGTGCATGTATGCTGTAGATTCTAAATAATTGCTGGGAATATATGCAATTTTGTATGTTATGATATGTGTAATAATAAATATTACGATGATATGCAATGAGGATGCCACACCAAATCTACAAATCCAATGTACATTTCTTTCTGATGCTACTGATTGCAAATTACAAATAAAACACGCTCGATTAGTGTCATAAATAAAAGTTCACTCGTTTTAGAAAAAAATACAAACATGATTTATATCATGATTTATGTAAAATGTATGTAGATTAATTATTTGTCATATAAATTACAAAATAAAATCATCTTTAGCACCAGTGACAGTATAAAAATAATAGTGGAAGCCAGTTCCAAAAGTTTCAATTTTACAAGAGTCCCAAAATTTTTCATAGAATTTACGTCGAAAATGGGGCTGAGCAAACGTGATGGAAATGAACTTGCCAGTGGGCCGCTTCAAGACTCGGGCTACACCTCCAAGAACTTGGTCCATGGCGGTGCTCACCGGTTGTGACGTTTCCCATGGGCTTTTCTCCTTCACAAAAAGGCAGTCCAAGGTTGCCTTCTCGATAACCACGTCAAAAGTTCCGGAAGGAAACTGCAAGCCTAGCATATCCATGACCTTCCAAGACATTTGAGGAAATTCTTTAGACATGTTTTCTATCACAGTTGCTGAAAAGTCAATGTTACAAATGGAATGATATCCATCTTCGTACATTTTGCTGCTGAGCCTACTGTTCCCACAACCTAAACAAGGAAGGATAAATTAAAATTTAAAATAAAAAATGCTCATTATTTATCTGACAAACACAAGTATTATAGGCACACACGTTATCTAAAATGCAAAACTCGTTGTGCATTGCTAAAAGGAATTTAATGGTACTGTTGGACCTGTTGGTTAGTAGTATTTACATTAAATATTTTACGTAACTGATCTAAGGTAAATGCTCAAGTATGAATAAACTCTAACAACTAACAAGGTTAAAAAGATTGAGATTATAGTACAGTATGTATTTAAGACAGTATTCTACGAGACGTTTAGTCCTTTCCTGTGCATTGCAATGACCAGTATCTTTTGTTTAGCACGGTATTTGTATTGTACGTCAACCTTGAAGCTTCCAAACAATTTCCGCTTTTATTTGTATTTTGATTTGATTTATGTATGATTTTTATGGGGAGCAGCATTGAATTTCCAGTGTCAGGCAAACAAAAACGAAGTAATTATCACATTACCATTTTAGTCATTAAATAGGACTTGACCTTTCCTAGCATTCTCTCGCTTAGATAGAACAAAACTAGAGTGAGTATTCATAATAACATATTGTCAATGTCAATGCACCTGACTGAAGGAACGTTCCCATAAACTTACTATAAAGTAAAAACACAAGGGGAAAATGTACATATACAAAATACAAAGATTTACCTAGCTATTCTGTATTAATGAGAGAAGTGATACTACATTAAAAATTAAAACAAACTCGGATTCGTATACATAATGATGAAAGTATAGAGAAAGGTTGCTTTGCATACCCAGCATTAATATGGAATCATTACGGTTGACATTTTCGTTGATCAGTGGTTTTAATATTTGATAATCCTTGCACCAATCGAATTCCTCCTCTTTCTCGTATCTGCTATTCCAATAGTCTACATCCAGGTAATCTTCATTTCCATTTGCAGTGGAAGCCATGTTCAAACGAAAGGAAGGAAGCACTCGTTAAAACAGGTAATCGATTGGGAGTGGGAAAACTGTCGTTATATGAACAGAATCGTAGCACATTCCACTGATATAATATGAAAAACTAATCTAGGAGGAATCGATAAGTCCTCGTGCCAGGCCAAATGGTGGAAAATTATGTTGCCACTCTTTTCACATTATACTTAAGTCAACTCATGAGTTTGAGAATTTCTGTTGGATTGCAAGTTGCAACTTTGTGACCAAGCACGTGTTTCATTCTCTATACAAAACATATGTACATACCTATTTATGCGTACTTATTTAATACCGTTGGAACAAGTAGGAGCAAGCCAAACTTTCTCTTCAATGCTTTTACGATGAAGAGCCCAGTTCCAACTATGTACAAAC